>VZRR01008877.1:726473-906716 GCA_013398015.1 Oreocharis arfaki
CGGCTGCCCCTGCGGCGGCGCGGGCGGGGCTGGGCCGGGAGCGGCCGTGCGGCCCTTCCGGAGCGGGGCCGGACGAAGTCCGGGTGTTGCCGCCGTCGGGTACCGGGGGGCGGCCGGGTCTCGTGCAGGCACTTCGGGGATTCTTATTCCCGACTACGTGTTCCCGGGGCCCCAGGGGGGAATGCAGCATTTCCCATAAGCAGCTATCCGTGTATTTGCTTGTTTTCCTCCTCTTGATTTCACATTAATTCTCTAGAGGTCAGACCATGCTATGACATACAATAACAGCGTGTTACCCACCCGTAGCTGGATAAAGGTGGGGCACCCATGGCCATAACGTCGGCCGAGTGGATGCATGACTTTGTGTTGCACCCGCGCTGCATGAGCCTTAGAGGATGTGGTTAGGACATGGTGGGTTTGTGCTGTTGGTCTTGCCATACAAAATCGGGTCAAATGCATCTGGTGTATCAGGGCTCAGGCGAGGTCAGGTTCTCCAGTGTTCGTGCGGTACCAAGTCTCTGCGTGAAGTGATGAGATTTCTCACCTTTGCTTTCAGCATCACCAAATATAGTCACACTGAGGAACTTCAGCGTCCGGATGGGGTGATGAATTTTCTGCATCAACGTCAGGATGTTACTGTCTCAACCCATGAAGCTCTTGGTTTGTGTTTGGACTAGGACTGGGATTATGTACATGGAAATTTGAACATGCTGTGAACAAGCCGCTCTTCCTTGTCATTTGAGTTTGGGAAACATTCCTTTATTAAAAAAAAATATAGACCTATCAATAACAACCTTTTCAAATTTAATGAAACTCAGAAACTGCTAGGGATATTTAATACTCTCCCCCAGCAGTTACCTCTTGGTAACTTGCTACAGTTTTTGGATGCCCGTTTATTCTTCCTTGTCAGTAGGATATGTTCTCATTTTCACTAGCCCCTAATAATTATCTTCATTTACATGAAGTAAAGACCAAAATTGACCAATTGTGTAACAAAACCTTTATTAACACCATGTCTCCATCAACTAACCATTCCACCTATAAGGCACGGGTGAGTGCGTTTTATTTGAGGAAGGACAGCAGACCTAATTGAGGCTGCTTCCTTCACTGATTCACCTCAGAAAAGGGGAAGATAGTAAGAATTACCCTCATACCATTTAGTTCCTGTCTCTCTCCCACCTACTGAGAGACTGCATTAAGGAATGCAGAACCATGCTAAAAGTTGGGAAGTGCTGAGCAGAGCAGTTTGTGTGCACAGAGCTGTGTGATGGATGCAGACTGAACACTATGCATGATGTAGAGTCTGATATAAGTATGCAGAGCAGCGGTGTGGCCTGTGTGTATCTGGCTTCAGACCCCCTCCGTGCTGCTTGCTTTTCAGCCTTGGGTCTTGTGGGCTTGCAAGCCGTAAGACTGCCCTACAATACCATTTTTAATCACATAGCCATAAGCTTATTTTCCCAGAAGAACCCTATTTCTAAGTAGGAATGTTGTCCTTTGGAGAGCTTTTCTGAGAGGGGGCTTGAAGAATTTGTTGTATTTAGATTAGAAAAATGAATGTTACGAGGAGATCTGATGTCTCAAAAGAAGAGTGAATGGCTTAGATGTAGAATTGTTGTTTAAATGGAAGACAAATGTGTGTAAAATGGACACTAATGAATTTAGAAGATTTGGAATTTTCAGAGCAATACGGCCATGGGACAGTTTCCCTGTGCTGAGGGCAGGAAGCCCACCTGCTTTGAAAGCAGAGCCTGATGAGTTTATAAAAGTGCTTATGCGATGTAGTTGCCTGAGACAGCAGGAGACTGAGCTCCAGAAGCTTTCCAGTTCTCTGTTTCTTTTATTACTTATTCCATACTCTTACACCTGCTTAGTCTATATATACTTTAATGTACACTTTACTGCATAACATTATCCTTTATTGAATTAAAAAAAAATAATTTCCTTTAGAGCATTTCAGGAGTGCTATAATCTTACTGACCGTTAATGACTTTACCCTTGTCACTACTATGAAATGGCTGGCATTATTTTGTCCTGTGTGCAGGAAATTAAAAACATCAAAACTTCTGGTTACCTATATGAAGAAATTCAAGACCTTAATTTCCCAAGTGGTAAATACCATATCAAAGACCTTCATTTCCAGGGTGATAAATGCTTTATGCTACTTTGCATGTACAGAAAGTCCACCTCCCCCTGACTTCAGATGCACCTACTCCCTTTCAGCATCTTAGCAGCTCACACCACAAATTACTCAATTTGGGTGTGGGAGAAAAATGAGGAATATATATAATGCAAATTCCTCAGACTTACATGTGAACTTTATGACAGAGTTAGAAGACAGTTTTCTAGAACCTCTGTTATTTGCTATAGGACTATTCTTGCTTTTTCCCAGCAGAACCAGCCCCCTCCATCATGTGCTTTCCATCTCTGCAGTAAAGGAGGTTGAGATGGTACAGGCAGGGGCTTCCTTCCTACCATCTGTACAACAGGTACACAGCAGTCAAAGTGGCATCTCACAAAGCAAACATATAGCACTGTGAATGAAGGTAAACACACAAAGAACCCCAAAAAGCAGACTTCTGTCAAGAGATCTACCCAGACTGCCACGGAACAACAGTATGAGTGAGCTCTTTGGATGTGGAGCATACTCCTGGACTGTCTGAAATAGTCCTGTCTTGGGTAGCAGTAGAAAAACATACTCATTTTGTGTCCTGCCTTGAGTGGGATGGAGATTCTTTACAACTAGTCTCGTGTCTGTTCACTTAATGGCAAGAGAACATATTTCATGTTTCTTAAGGCCCTGTGTTTCGGTGGTTAAGGACTTTTCTCTTTTCCTCCCATACTAGTTCCTGTAATCTTTTCCCTATTATCAGCCCCCTAATTTACACTGCTATGCTATCTCATCCCCTTCTGATTCCTGCCTTCTGCTCAGCTCCTGCCTGTGCTCTTGTTCTCCTTCTGTCATTCTTTCTGTATCTGTACCCTCTGCCCTTCTTTTGTTGTTGTTCCAACTTCTACTAAAACTTCTGGGCAGAAAAGAAGACTGTCGTAGGATGCCTAGACATTTAGCAATCTTATATGAGAGCTGGAGTCTTAAGGAAATTCTGCAGGCAAATTTTAAGATGTCATCTGAGGATATTAAAATTGAGTTTTCTCATTAAGTTTTCCATATTTGCTTAGTTTTCCATGAAACCAGCATAACACTTAACTTCCACCTGGCCAACTTCTTGAAGAGTTTAAAGGCTTCACTCTGATGGTTGCAGGTGTTGGAATTCTTTGATAAAATTGTAATAAAGTGTGTCATCCTGGACAAAACTGGAATTCCCTCTGGTTTTTGCTGTGAGAAACAGCTAAGCCATTCTAGCTAAAACATGAAAAACATTGTAAGCGTGTTCATATAGACTGATCTGTATTTAAGCCCTTAGAATGGTACTAAACTGGTGGTCATAATTCTTCTAGATAAAAAATTAGATTTACATAAATTTGTTTATCTTGCACTTGGTGTGGGGACTCAGGAATGAAAGGATAAGATCTTTTGTTACCCTTGTATTTTTTGTTCATATCTTAAAGGTGCTAGAGGGTGGCATGAGTGCTCTTACATTAAAAATAGAAAGTCACCCATGTAAGAGGCTAAAGCATCATCAGAGTCCAGTTAAATGACAAATAAATGTGAATCAGTGGGATCAAGCTCTTTAAATGTTAGCCTGATTCCATATTGTGTCAGTACTGTGCTGTGAGGAAGCCACAGGACTTCTAAAATTTTTGAAAATACTTGCATGGCTTGTTCATTACTGGTATAAACTAATTGCTCCAGGGAGGACAAGCCTCTGAAGATGCTGATGAATGTGTAGCAGGTGGTGGGTGCTGTTTCATGCAAATAGTCTTCTTCTGCTCGGAGAAGAGGGATCAAGGAATACTTGGGTTAGGAAGGTGACTGTCAGCATGGGAGAGTGGTACTGAACCTTAGTTTTGGTGCTGAGTGCCATTTGTCTGGTTTAACTGGCTTCAGGATAAGTGTATCTCCATGCTGGAAGTAGTTTGGTTGTTGCTTGTAAAGGATGGTATTGATGAATATTGATATCCGCTGCAAGGTAAATGCTGCTGTAGTCTGATGTGCTGAGGCAGCTGCTGATCATGGTTGATAGTAATGTCTCAGCCTTTGTCTGACACTCTTTCTTCCCTCCTACCATTGCAGTAATTGGTATTAGATTCCACTCTTCTTTTTGGGAGGTGCAGTATATATAACCTTATTGAACATGACAGGGTTTCTCTGCATCCTTTCATTCTGTGGCATGTGGTACTGAAGAGTGGAATAGGGTCTGGGGAACAGAGTCGAACCTATGTTACCTGGGTGAACCATCTCCCTACTTCAGAGAGCTTTCCTTTCCTCCTGATGGCCTGTGAGGGGAGGAGGGAGGATGCTGACTAAACAGAACCACTCCTTTTTTGTGCTGTTGGCATTAAAATGCAGGTTTGTCTGTTTTGGCCCTAAGCAGGTCCAGCGAATCTCTTGTGAAGTAGATCCAAAGCCCTGGGAGCTCGCTGTCCTGCAACTGCCAAAAAGACACATGTGATGGAGTCCCGCATGGGATTCCTCTCCAGGAATACCCTGCACTGGCCGAGCTGGACATAAAGCTTTTGCAGACTTCCCTTGGGCTTCTCTTTTATTTTCACTGGCTCTGTCTTACAAGTGTGACTTACAAGTGGGAGGACGGGAGCCAGCTGGAGTTCATGGTATCCCTCAAAGTTGAGGTGTGTCTTCTTTTATGGAAATGAAGCAAATAGCCTTCTAATGGCTTTTGTTCAGTTACATGCAACTTGCTCTGCTAAAGGTTGATAAAAGGTCCCCTTTCACATGAACAAACAGGACTGGAAAAAGCCTCTCAGATTGTCAAGTAAATTTTATCCTCCTATCAGGAGGCAACAGGAGAGACCCTAGAATTAAGACAAATGTGGCTAATGTCCTTTTAATGGTGATTTGATTATTCTTTCATTGTAAGTAACTAGCTCCCTTCTCTAATTATGTCTTGCTTTTATCTAAGAAAAATTACCCAATTTATGGGAGTGGACCATTAAAATTGGTCATCCATTAACAGTTTATTGTGCTATGAGATTACTGGTTTCAGAAAATGTCTGTATTGCAATAGATTTGTATAGATTTTTGGTTCTTCTGCCGTTTTGCCAATGGTCGTGACAAATGAGAAAGCAGGTAGTGAGAGTGGATATGCAAGGCAAAAATGATATGGAGAGGTCAGAGAGCACAAACACTGCACACATTTAGTGTGCCTTTCAGGGAGTGAGAAGTATTGGAAGGGAAAGGGGCACTAGGGAATAAGACCAAAATACATAAAGATGCACTGGTACTTGGAAAGGCTTCAGTTTTAATAAAGGTTTAGCAAATTCAGGGGGAGCTCTGTGACATGTTTCACCTCTGCACTTCTTGGTTTTTATCTCTCTCTTATTCTTCTTCCCGTGCAACTGCCGTATGAGGATGTTATTCAAATGGGAGAAGGGACATCCGTCAACCAAGTGACACAGCGAGGACAGGAGAGGGGCCATTGGAGGTGTAGTTAGGAGCATGATGTGAGAAAGCCTTGGGTCCTGCAAGGCAGGTCACTGCAGGCAGGTCACTGCAGGCCATTCTTGTTCGTTTTGTGATGGGCTAGGGATGCCAGCAGGCAAAATTGGTTCAGAGAGGTAATATCTCTTACTGTATCAATTAACAGTTGGAAAAACAGACAAGCATTTGATCTGAAATACTAATGTAGTTTCTCTGTATAATCTAAATGTACTTTTCTGTTCTGTGTCATATAACATTAAGACTGATGTATATCTGCAGGTCAAGTGTTCATCTAAACTGAAACTGACTGGTAAAGGAACTGTGAATAGTTACACCTGTAAACTATGAGTAAACCGGGGTAATTCCTTATGTTTCCTTATGGAAACTCCATTCTATAAAGAAAGCAACTTTTATTCTGAAATACAGTGTCTACTAGGGGAGCAATAAAAACAAACTATGATTATCAGATTATTCCCAGTGTAGAACAGCCATAAGAATAAGGTAAGGAAAGGGAGAGGACAAAAAAAATAAAGACAGAAAGAAGGCAGTCAAGTGGTTAACTAGAGATACCAGTGGGAAGATGTGATATAACTATCCTTTCTCATCTGAATTTTACAGACCGAAAGTAATTATGTAGTAGCCCCAAAAATTTGTTCAAAGGTGAGATATTTAGGTTTTGGAGAGTTCATGCTCTTCCATCAGCTCAACATGGCAATAGGATGTGTATGTATTGAATTTTTCCATATAATTTCTAGTGACAAGGTTCTTGGTTATGACTTTAATTAGGACTCAGTACTGTCTCTCACGTACAAAGATCAGAAGTTGGAGAACTATGAAAAATACATGTTAAATGTCTCACTACCTATGATTATGTATCGGGTACACCACTAATAGTGATTTATATATATAGAATAAAATCATTCTTTAGCAGAAGGGCACAGAATATGCATATATATACATATTTTAGGCTGAAATGCCCTTTGATAAGCCAAGAACAGGGCACTATACATACATCTTTAGTAAGTGAATTAATTTTGGCAGTTAACATACTGCATCTTTGCTTTACTGAAATATTTTATCACTGTTTTACTTGTCTGCCATCATTATAGGCAAGCTGCTTAATGATGGCCTGTGCTAATGCAAATTGTATCACTTAATTACTAGCATTAATGTTGTAGGAAGTTTCAGATACGTGGGATGAGTGTCCATGAAGCTACATCAAGGAAAAAAGCTTCAGACTAGGGAAAGAAGTATCTAAGTGTGGGGTTGCCTCCTAAGTTGGTGGGTTGAGCTTATCAATGTGAGGTTTTGCCTTCTGGAGAAACCAAATGAGAGAGGCAACCTCCCTTTCCCTCTTTTCATGTTCTACTGCTAATGAGAGAGCAGAGCTTTCTGTTGGGGTGAAGAGGTACATTTAAGATATAGCCCCAGAAAGAGCACGACAACGTGCTGATGTTGGCTGTGTTGGCAGATAAAGCCATTTCTGCAGCAGGACATACACTTCTGAATAGGGAGATTCAGATGTGGTCCTGATGCATGGATGAGTACATGAGGACTTTAGTCTGACGGTGCTAGATGTTCACAGTGTTAAACACTGATGCTGGGACAAGTTTTCAGATCTAATTTCCATGTGTGTGAACACTGGAGACTTCCAAACAGAACACACAGAAAATCTCTAAGTAAATCCCAGTATTTATTTCATTCTGCTTCTTTAGGGGGTTCCTCAAGCTATTCTTGTTTGTGTAACCTCCAGTAAAGTGTGTTTCAAAGTTTAGGTCTTATGTAGTTAGCATTGCTCCCCTTCTTAAGAATAGGCAATTCTATGAATTGGCCTTATTTCTGGGACTTTAAATACAATGTTTCCATACATCTTTACCTGTGCTTAAAAGCTATGCATGGACCATTAAAATAATAAGATAATTAAGGGGAAAGTTTTAGCATAAAATGTTATATTAAATATATCAAATATTTCATAGGGATTTTTTCTGTTGTCACAGATTACCACTTTCTTAGCTATTTCATTCAAATGTTTTTGTGGAGGGATGGTATTTTACTTTCCTGGGTGTGATATTGGAGGAGTACTGGTTGACCAGCTTGCTTTATTGTACCCATGCTACTGTCATCACAGCTAGGTAGGAAACAAATGTCCTGCTCTGTCAAACTCTTCAGGAATTCTTACCCTGAAGAAGAAGGCTGCAAAACTTTTCTTATGGCAAAAAAACGCTATGCTTCTACAGCACGAATGAAAGCATCTCCATGCCATGGGCAGGGATATCTTTCACTAGATCTGGTTGTTTAAAGCCCCATCCAACTTGGCCTTGACCACTTCCACGGATAGGGCATCCACAACTTCTCTGGGCAACGCATACCAATGCCTCAACACCCTCATAATAAAAAATGTCTTCCTTATGTCTGATCTAAATCTAACCTCAGTTTAAAACTGTTGTCTCTTGTTCTGTAGCTCAGGCCCTGGTAAAAAGTCCTTCCCCATCTTTCTTAGCAGTCCCCTGTATATACTGAAAGGCTGAAATAAGGTCTCTCTTACAGATAAAGAGAAAGGTGTATCCTGGAAATGTCAGATCTGTTTTCCAAGACTTTGTTAGGATGCTTCACAGAAAGACAGGCATGGATTTCTCTCCAGTAGATGTACTTCCAAGTTACTGTATTTTTGAGCATAGTAGCCCCAGCATCTCTATGTAGCCTGTGAAAAACATTTCCAGGGAATGATTCTTCCCATCTCACTGAAATTCTGGAAGTGTCTGTTTCCAGATCCTTAAGCAACTAAATAAAATGAAATAGGTTGAACGTAAGCCAAAGTCTACAAATATGAGAACAATTTGATGAATATTCATAATGGCTAAAGATTACCCCTAATGGACCAATACAAACATTATATATTAATTATAAGCAGGTTATGTTCACTCAAAAGGCTCATAAATGGTCATCAAGCCTGTATGAAGGGCTCAATTTCATACTGTTTAAAGTGGCATTTGTTAGGGGACTGAATTTTCTACATTTTCTCCTTTTATGTCATACCTATATACTTTCATTCAAAGTCATACTATTTTTTCAGGTGGAGAGGAATATTCCATATTGCTGATGCAATTTTTTTTTTTGTTACTCTTGGCACACAGCCATTTAATTGGTTTGAAGGAACAGTAGTTGCAGGGCCTGATAAGTAGGGTGATTGTCATCAAGAGTCATTTAGTGTTTGCTTTCACAGGGCACAAGCTCCCTCTGGTTCACTTTAAAAGATACAGCCTGATTTTTGTCAGGTGTAAATCAGAGAAAAGTGCTGCCTGTTTTGAATATTTGTCTTTTGTATTTAATTAATTGCTTGAAGATTTTTATTGTAAGCCCATTGTAGGATTTGTACAATCTCATTTAGTCCATCCTTACTTTTGAAATTCTTCAGTTACACCTCTGTGGACACTGTATGTTTCTCACAGATCTCTGTGATGGGAGACTGGGTACTGGACACTGCTTGCAAGGTGAGACTGAATTGATTTAGACAGTGGTTTAATGCTTTCAGGACTTTTCTCAGTACGATTCTTCCTGATATTGTCAGCTTTATAAAATGATGCTGAACATTGCACAAATGTTCTTATTTTGCTGACCACATCAATACTTAAATCATTTTATCCTAGACTGTACTTGATAACATGGCATTTCCTCTGTTTTGTGTTGTCCATTCAACCAGCATTTGTTAGGTCTCCATGAAGGTTTTCACAACCTTATCTCAGAGTTCTGTTTTGACTGTCATATAACATTGTGTCACTAGTAAACTTGCTCAGTTCACACTCTTTTCCAGATCATTAGTCAAGACATTGAGCAGTAGCCTGCATCTTTAGGCACTGTGCAGTTTATCTTTGGCCCGAGTGAAAAATAAAACCTGTATTCCCCCCCTTTTTGCTTGCATCAGTGACAATGGCAGATTGATGCATCTGAGAAGGTGGCCAAACAAATCTTATCCCTGTAGACCTTATCATTGTTTGAAGTTTGAACCAGTTTGGATAAAAAAATACGCTGTGAGCACCTGTGGTGGCATCAGAGTCTCAGAGTGGTTCCAAGAAACCTGTAGGAGTTGAAGGAGGGGAGCCCACAGATGCGTGTTTCCTACAGCCTCAGAGCTCAGCACTTGTTGTCTAGGGTCCAACCACGCTAGACCACCCCTGGCTGGCAGCTGACCCTGTGGGTGGCAGTGAAGAGTGGGCAGAGGAAACAGGTGTGTTGGGTCCTCTGCCGGGTGCTTAAGCCTGGCTGGAGCACTGGACACTGTGCACCACCAACTCCATTGCACTGGGATCGATGTAAGGCACTCTGTATGTTTTTTCCTCTTCCTTCCATCAGCCTTTCTAGTCCTTACTGGAGGGATGTGTTTCTGTACATAGCTTGTCAGTCAACGTGCAGGAGGTCCACAATCCCTGGAAACTCTGCTTTCTTTGCTATGTTATATTCCCAAAGCTTCAACATAGCAATGCTAAGTCCTGGCATCTTTTACATTCCCAGATGATTGCCTGGCTCCAACTCAGCCATGGGCTTTCCACTCTCCTCATGTTGCTGAATTATTGATGCTGCTTCATGGCAAAAAAGCTCCTTAATGCCCATGTCGAAGTACAAGAGCCGGATGTGAAACATTCCCTTCTCATGTCATCTCAGGCACACATAGGCAACTTGTGGAGGGAATAGGTTGGGGTGAGGGAGGAGAGAATGTGTGAGCAGATGGGGAAAAACGGGATTAAATATCAAAACACCAGGATAGGAGCCTCAGCTGAGAAATTGGAACAAAAAGAAGTGTTTCATTAGTTGGAAGGAGATGGCTATGTCTCGTCCAGTTTGGCAAGGAAGATCCGTGTTAGTTTTCCACATTTTGCTACGGCAGCTTCTAAGGGAGTTGTTCCTGCTGGCCTGTCTCCCCTCTCAGGTTTGCCTTTAATTATGCACAGCAAAAGTATGCTGGGGAAGGCAGTACAGGGGATGTTGGAAGGCTCTGTGCTTGTTCACTGAAGCACGAGAACAAATTCTGTGCACGTTTCAAGGCAGGAGCATGTCTGGTTGCCTGCATCTGCCTCAAATCCTGCAATCCTACCTTACAATTCACTCATGCTGCCTGTGCAAGTGAGCCTAAACCTCCTAAATGCTAGTCCCTTTGTATCTCCTTCCCTCCACCAAAACAGCCTCAGTACCTCTTGAGCCTGAATTTGTCTTTGTTCAACACAAAAACCAGTTCCTTAGAATATCCCAGCAAGATCCCACTAGTACATTAACTTTTTTACTGGTGAAAGTAACTCATACCTCTTGGCATCAAACTTCGGTTTTTCAGCCCTGCAGCACATTAGCAAGGGACAATTGTGCTTAGCTAGAAATGTAAGGTGCTCCTAGTTTGCTGCTAAATTACAGGCTTCTAAGTTTATAGCAGAAATTCTGGTGTTAATCCTTAGCTACATGACTTTATACTCCATGATCTTCAGTTTTAATCTGTCTGTTTTACTGTTAGCCTACCTGTGCAATACTCTGATCTTCCTCTGCACTGAGACAGCCTTTGAATCTTGTGATATGCTCTTGTTTCATTAGCATGTTTTCATTTTCGTGTGCCAAGGTTGTTAATGAAAGTATTAAATAAGATCAGTTCCAAGGTCCCAAGCTTGAAGAAGCCATAATTGGATGTGCAGGGTCCATTTTGTAGATAAACAAAGGACACAGCACAGATGCTCATGGAAGCAAATCAGCCTAAACCTGATGTCTTCTGTTGAGTTATTCTGCTTATTCAGAGGATGCTGCTTCATTTCAGTCTTTTGTCCTGCACACAGATAGCAAAACAGTCCCTTGCCCTATGGCCTGGGTAGCTTTATAAGGACTATGAAAAATGATTTGGATGAAGCATGATTGAATGGACAGCACTGATATTGAGGTGGAAGTAGGACAGAAATACTTTTGCAGCAACTTTGTAAGGGAAAAACAAGCAAGAGGGTATTGTGCAGGTGTGGGAAGAGATAGAAGATACACAAGCCAAATGCCCTGAATAGACAGATAAGGAACCTCACAGAAATGCTGTTTGTTCTCTGGGCCATCAAGTCAGAAGTGCATTGTGCTCCTGGTGTGGCTCAAGCAGCCACTTGTGAACTACAAATATGTTTTTATATAAACGACCAGTCAAGCATATTGCATATCTATGCATAAACAGATATGCAGTAAACCTTTTACCTTATTTTATGTGCAGAGTTAACTGCACTTTCTGTGGAAAGATATTTTCAGTGGGGTTTTTTAAAATTAAATAGCCAGGCGCATACAGAAGTAAACACTAAGCAAAGCCACATTACTAAGCATCTGAAAAGCAGTTAGGAGTATTAAAGACCACAGGCTTCAGGAGAGTTATCTGCCCCTCCATGATCCCTGAAGGCTGTTGTGCTGTAGGGTATCTGCCGTTTTCCCGGACTTTTCTGTCTCTCTTCTCTTTATTACACTGATGATCTGGGGAAACACAAAGGAGAAAACCAAGAAATTACTTTCCAATTTACAGACATTAACCCAGTCCAGATGTCCTTTAGCTTTTTCCTCAGGTTTAGGTCGTCTTTCTCACATACTCTTTCCAGACCTAAACAAATCTGAAGTTACAAGGATTTCATGTTTC
Organism: Oreocharis arfaki; assembly: GCA_013398015.1. NCBI lineage: Eukaryota > Metazoa > Chordata > Aves > Passeriformes > Paramythiidae > Oreocharis > Oreocharis arfaki. Next base: position 738,665 of record VZRR01008877.1, read on the forward strand.
CAAATTTTTCCTTGTCCCATGGGCCTGTTGTCTAAAAGCAGTGCTTTTCTGGTAACTCAAGGAGAAATTTATTAAACATGGCATGGATTCCTAGATATCCAGGGAAGGAGCAGGAGGGTAGAAGGCTATTAACTAAAGAGAGGCTTCAGGGGTTGTACATGTCTCCATTAAGAGGGTTGATGGCTGCTTTTGGTATGGGGTAGCAAAGTGCATGAGAGGCAAATTAGTAAGTGGGCACATTTAGGGCTGCCCTCAATTTGAAGAATGTCACTGTCAAACTTGTTGCAAGCAGAACTGGATTTTTTAAAATGAGGATAAGGACAGAGAAGGAAAAATACATCCTATTCCTCCAGAACACTGGGCCCAGACTAGACACAAGCACACTCCCTCCCAATTTGAGCACCACCTGAGAGCTGTGTCAATGCACAGTCTTCATGCCAAGGGACAGCACTACTTTTGGTATAAGTTCATTTAATTCCAGCAGGTCAAGGTGAAGTAAACTGCAAAACTATAGGAAAGCTGTAGAGAATTCCCTATAGCAACTCTCAGAATTGCTTTCCTTTAGCAAGTGTCTGCATAGCCTGACCTCAGCAACTTCCCTCATAATAATGATTTATGCTGGCTCAGAACCGAGGGCACCAATTAAACTGTAAGCCAGCAACACATCTCTAGAAGTTTTCTTCCCCTGTGTTCAGTAAGCACTTTTAGAATAGAAGAACTATCTTCCAACTGATATGGTTTTCCTTAAGCTGTGAATTTTTTTGAGTGATGTAATAATGCCCTATCATCTGGGCAGTCAGCTCAGCTGAGGAGGCAACAAGCTTCATCAACAATTGGGACAAGGGGTCGAGTGCACCCTGAGACAGTTCAAAGATGACACCCGGTTGGGTGGGAGTATGGATCCGCTGGAGGGCAGGAAGGCTCTGCAGAGGGATCTAGACAGGCTGGATCCATGGGCTGAGGCCAATGGTATGAGGGTCAGCAAGATGAAGTTCTGGCTCCTGCACTTGGGTCCCAACAACTCTACGCAGTGCTACAGGCTGGAGGCAGAGTGGCTGGAAAGCTTCTCTAGTGGAAAAGGACCTGGGGGTGTTGGTTGGGAGCAGCTGGACATGAGCCAGAGTGTGCCCAGGCTGCCAAGAGGGCCAATGACATCCTGGCCTGTATCAGGAATAGTGCCATGGGACACTTTCCACTAGACCAGGTTACTCAAAACCCTGTCCAGCCTGGCCTCAAACACTTTCAGGGATGAGGCATTTACAACTTCTCTGAACAACCTGTTCCAGTGCCCCATCCTTTGGAATGGTACCTTCCCCAGTCTACAATATAGAGAGATGCTCCAGCTGGGACTTAGAACCAGAGAGCAGTCAGGTCTTGGTAACAGTGTACAGTAGTAGGCCCTAGTATCATTCTTGAAGTCTTGCTCTATTTATTTATTTTTGTCCCAGTCAGGGTCCTAACTATGCCTCTATATCCCTCATCCAATTTTTTTCCTGCACTAAGCAGCTGCTAGGGATGTGGCCAAGAGGCAGGCTTCTCTAAAGGTCATCAGTTCCAGACTTCAGTATGGGATTGTGGCAGTAAACCAGCTTGCCACCAGATAGAATATTGAAGACCAGCACTTTGCCAAAGTGCAAGAGAGCAGGTAATGGCTGCAGCAAATAACGGGTATCTGGCAAAATATGACATGTCAGTAGAAGATTATGGGATATTTTCAGAAGAAGGATCCACTTCCTGTTATCCTGAAAGGTTGCATCTTCCAACAGGTTACTGAATCTGCCTGCAAACTGGGTTTAAATCTTTGCCAGTTTGCAGTAAATAGCATTAACTAGAGGAGCAAGCCTAGTTAACACTATTCTACAAGCTCTCCTACAAGAATCCCTGGGGAAGGCAAGGATGACATTCTTCCTTCAATGGCATTGGTCTCTCTCTTGTTTCAGAGGGCCAAAAAAGAGGTGGAAAAACCTGTGACTCCTTGACTTGAGGTACACCTGACTGTGCAGTGTTGCCCTTTCCATTCCTGTATTAGTATTTAGGCTGTAGTTCCACTGTTGTACCAGACCTTAGGCTGAAGCAGATCTCTGAGTGCACTGGAGAACGAATTGCCATTCCCAGCTGGATATGGCTATTATTGTTTATTGTGTACTGAGTGTCCATCTCGATGCTGTTAAACTTGGTGCAAGTTTCTGAAATGCACTATACCTGACTCCTGTCCCTCTGACAGCCATCTAGGTGGAGTTAGGGATGGAAAGGAGAAGACAGAAATCACTCTCCTGGATCATCCCTTACAACAGGAGATCACTCTTTTTCCATTTCACCACATTCTTTACATTCTTTCACAGTCAGGGTTAGGTCTGGAGGAGAACCAGCCAGATCACCAGCCTACTGCAAAGCCCCTGGCTTGAAGCAGTTAAACTGCAGGAGAATGGGGAGTGTGCCTTATGGAGCATCTTGCTCTTTCCACTGAAGGATAAGAATCTATTTCTTCAAGAAAAGGGAATACTGGGGACAAATACCCTCTGTTCAACTATTCCCTATCAGGGATGGGGAGAGGAAAGGTTGCCTTTCCCTGCTGAAAAAGTCAGGAGCAGCAGTAGATTTGGTCCCTGAACTCAGGACATCATGTTGTTTACTTACCTGTGTGAATTTTACCATTCATGTTCTCCCAAATCTGGACAGACACTTCCTAGCCCACTTCCAGAAGGATGTGACACATGATAAGGTACACTAAAGACAGCGTGCCTTGTTTGTACAGTGATTAGCTCATCCCCATTTTGATTGCAAGCTTTCACTGCCAAATATTTGAGAGAAGCTTAGTTCCTATGATATTGCTGGTATACATCTGCCGGGATGGATCTGCTCTGAATGACGTTTGCTTCCTTCAAGCATTTGTCCTTTGAACCATTGTCCAAAGCAGACACGTCCTTCGTAATGCCTGGCAAAAGATGGCTTGAAAAACCACCCGAACCTGCTTCAAGCCAGCTTCTGGGCTGAAAGGAGGAATATGGCCACAACAGTGCATCCCATTGTTAGAGAAAATAAAGATGGAAGTGTTGCTTTTTTCCTGCTCGAAGAAAGTGAAGTCAAACAGGCACCTCACAGCTTTTGGTATCAACCTAATTGAATAGAAAAATTAAGGCCGTGAAGTAATCTGGACTTTAGAGCTGAAATCTGATCTTTGTCAGAGCATTTCAAGGATGTGCATTGTGCCTGTAAAAGGCATTATAATTATGGCAACAGAACTTGCACGCTAATTTGTGCTGCCCTCGCCACAAAATACCCTGACAATGCTGCTGTCATCATTCTGCATCCTGAGAGATGCTGAGCCCCTGTTAAAACTTGAAGTCTGGTGGTGGAAGTGTGCCTGCCTCACCCAGGTGTGTCAGTGAGTTGTTAAGAGGATGTAAACAATTTAAAGGCAATAGCCTGGAGTCCGGCGTGTTTTCATGCAATGCCTGGGCAACAGGCAATGATGCCCTGCCTACAGTATCTTTGTGAAGCTCCTATCACTTTGTCATCATGCCTGTACTTGGTGTATCAGGGGCAATACCCCTGTAGGTATGATGTTACTGCTGTATTGAGTCCTTTCTATGCCTCCATCTCAGCCCTTCCCAGAGGTATAGAAGCTGGGGAGGACATTAGGATCTTTCTAAGGAAGAAGCGTTTGGAGCATAATGCAGCACTTCACTTGTGCAGCCAGGAAAGCTTTGCTCACCCTTTTCGGCTGCAGATACAGGAGGGAGGCTCTTGGACACAGCCCCTGCTCCTGTCATCTTTCACTGCCTGGATGTCACTTATGTGCTGCTAAAACCTCCAGTCCACATTTCCCTCATGAAGTTTTTCAAGCTTTGTCTGATTCATGAATTAGATCTAATCCCTGCTAATCCCTAATCTAACGTAATCTAATCAAGCACTACTTAAGAGCTTGTTAAAACTGAACATTAACATCTAAGTAATATTCCAACACTCCATATAATTTCATTCCTTTTGCATTTAATGCAACATCTTGCTTTTGTTTAATGCCACTTCCTTGCCTGTTTTTTTTTTTTTGTGTATGCCCACACAATATTTAAATTATTAAGATTGCTGTGTGACAGATATTTTAAATATTTAAATTGCAAACCAAGGACTGGTGTATAACTCATCATTTTAGCTGAAAAACCTGAAACACTCCTTGAACCTTAGGACTGAAACACTGCTCAGCTCTGTTTAGAAGTTCAGCTTTCACCCACAGATCTAAGGTTCCTAAATGTTACAACTGCCTTAGTTATGAAAAAAAGGAGATCTTAGTAGCAGATTTCTTGCAGTTTAGAGTCTTAATTCTCTGTGAATTAACTCAAAAGCATCATTAAATGCTGTGGGAGTTGGGCACGAACTCAGGTGCACTGACTGATGCCTGAAGGCAAAGCCAAGCCAAGCCAAGCCTAGCCAAGCTACAAGCAAAGCACATTTCTCCCTCCAGATCCTTTCAGCAGGTCCTTTCCTAGGGCATAACTTGTTGTTTACAACAAAGGAAATATTACAACTAAAACACAGTCCCCAGGGGGCACTTCCCTGTCTCCGTTAACCGGAGGAAACAAGACACACCTTCCATGTGACCTGAGAAACTGCTTTCTATCGTGCTGTACGGACCTGAGGTAGGCAGGGATGCCAAAACCATCTCTAGGTTGCTGGTCTATCTTATTAAACTCTGCAGCAGTTAATGCATGTCAGCTGTGGGACACGGATATGTAAAATGCATTGCAATGCACCAGAACCCTTGGCTAATTCAAAGGTCATGTACTGCTGTGATGTGTCTTGAAATAAGAAAAGTAATCCTTCTTCTTAATGAGTTGAAAGAAGCACAGCATGCTGATAGGGATACACTTCTCTGTTTCTATTGTGGATTTTTTCCCACTACTTGCACACTGGAGCTCTGCTTCGTGGAAATACTGCACGGGCACTTAAAGCACTTTGGCTCTCGCTGGCAGCCGGGGCTGCTATCATCTTGTGAGGAGTTCTCGGAAGTCTGCAGGAGCAATTTTCAATGGGACATCAGGTCTCTCTGTTCCTCTGGATTATAAATTGTGTCTTTAGGCTGATCTTCATATTCAGAATTATGTTACTGAAAAAGTCAATATTTTATCAGGTAGCTGTCTGCATCTCAATTTTGAGGACAAGTAATGTCCTCAGAAGTACTGAGCACTCGTGATTCCTAGGCTTCTGGCAGCTCAGTTCTGAGTTTCAATTTATATATTTAACTATAATATCCAGCATTTGTTATGCAAGCCATGAAATATTTTTTGAGACAGCTCTTCTGTTAACAATGGGTCAAGTTAAGTTGCAGTGCTTTTTACAACATACACTTTATTAAGAACTTTTGATAAATGCTAATCAATGGGAAAGGAGGGAACATCTTCCATCACTTCCATGATCATCACCACACTATCAGGCTTATGAGAGACTACTGGGGAATTCTACAGGGGAATTCTTGATTTCTGGAGTCTGCAGGATCCCACTGCTTGCAGCAAGGCTCTGAGCAAGATCCTCAGGCCAGACCAGGCTACAGAACTCTCACCTAAAGAAAATGTTAAAAATGTACCAATTAAAATACTCTTGCAGAATGATGCCCAGCTGTAATCAGCAGAGGAGAGCAAAACACAGGAAGAACTGGGAAAAGCCTGAGAAGGATTCTCGAAAGGTGGTGGTTTGAAATCTGCCCTTATATAACTTGTTGAAGTCACCAAATATGAACGTGGGCCAGCAAACTCATTCATTTTTTTATTCTATAAATAGTTTCCTCTCTCCAATGGCATGAGTCTAAGGTTTAATAGTGGTTTGGCAGTTTGCAGAGAAAAACCTGAGCAGTGTGCCAGTTTGCTGGGAGGGAGGAGCAGAGGGATGGTGAAACACCCTGCGACTCATTCCCACTGCAGCCGACTGACTTAGAGTTTGGACTTAACCCATTTGTGGGATTCAACATTCAACATGTCCGATTATTTGGAAAACATAGGAAAGCCCAGACCTTGGGGGAGGCACTTCCCCAGCACCCTGCCTGCCTTCCTGACTCAGTGCTGGAGCCTCTGCTGTTCTCCCCCCTGGGCTCCAGCACCCCAACAGGAGAGTCCTGTGTTTTTATGCATATCACTTTCTACATAGCTTTTAAGGTGGGGGAAAAGCACGCAAAATGTTTGGGTTTGTTTGGGTTTTTTTGGTTTTTTTAAATTATTATCCCTTACAACTTGCTTTCCCACCTTTGTTCTGTGTTGCTAACTGAAATGCAGACTTAAAGGAGGCAGTACTGGAACTGAAGAAACCAGGCAGGAAGGAGAAAACAATGGCTTGGATAAAAATCATTCCTCACGACAGAAATGGATAACCAGACTGAGAGGGATGAAGAAGGATGCTTGAACTCCAGCCGCTGTCTTTGGGAGGCTACTTTGGGAAGGCTGGGGAGAGGGGAGCAAGCTGAACTGCGAGCATAGGAGCCCTGTAGGAAGGGAGGGAGCTGGGGGCTGAAGGGGTGTGTCAGTGGGGAGCTGGAGACAGGAGGAGCTGGGTGTGAGCTCCTACACCCCCGAGGATGAGCAAATGCAACTTGCTTGGCCTGGGAACAGAGAGGATACACGTAGGTAAGGGAATATGCTGGGAGATGTGTGTGTGCCTGAGGCATTATACTGTGGCCACCTGCTACTTCAGTTTTTGTTGGGGATGAATAAAAGGGGTTTCTAGGGGGGAAATTGCAGATTTATAGCATTCGGCTGGTGGAAGGCAAACCTTTTTCTGAGAGAGCTGAAGTAGCTGTAGTTGGTCACAGCTTAATGTGAGCCTTGGCAACCCCATCAGGAGAGGGACACAAGTCCCTTTGCTCACTGAGCATCCCTACTACCCCAGGAAGGAGGACACTGTTTGTGGCACAGCAGTCATGACAAGACAAAAATCTCATTTGTTGTTTACTGTTGTTAATCTTCAGTTCAAAAACCATACAAACACATCAGTCATCCCTGCCTCTGCTGTGGATTCTCCTCTTGGAGGAGGCCCCAGAGGGAGGTCTCTGGGGGGCAGCTCAAGCTGCAGACCTGCTTTGTGTCACTGACAACTGTGCGTGCAAAACAAGTACACCAAGAGGTCTGTGCTTCGGTCTGACCCCAAAGCTCCTCCAAAGTGCACACCGTGTGTTCTCCTGTGCAACAGAGAGCTGTTTGCAGGCCTGATGCTCCTTCCCACCACCATCCCAGGTGCAGCCAGCCCTTTCATTTCTGGAATGTGCCCACCTCAAACAAGAAAGGGAGGAATAACCTGTCCAAAAGACACCTAAGAGGATCTAATTAGGAAAAGGAAACCTTGTCGTATTGGTTTGGCATGGCCTGGTTTTGGGTAGCAGGGGGCCACAAAGATGGCTCCTGTGAGGAAGCTGCTGGAAGCTTCCCACCATGTCCGGCATAGGCAGTGGCTGATGGCCCTGAAGATGGACATGCCGCTGGCCAGAACTGGGCCAATGAGAGAGGCTGGTAACGCCTCTGTTATGACATATTTAAGAAAAAAATCAAAACAAAGTCACAAGATTTTGGATTCTCGTCAGAGAAGAGGAGGAGGTGAGAGCATGTAAGGGAAAACAACATGGGGACACCAAGGTCAGTGGAGAAGGAGGGGGAGGAGGTGCTCCAGGCGCCGGAGCCAAGGTTCCTCTGCAGGCTGTGGTGCAGCCCATGGTGAAGCAGCTGTGCCCCTGCNGAGGGACTCACGCTGCAGCAGGTGCGGTTTGGCTGCTGCTCGGGAGAGTGGACCCAGGCCGGGAAGTTCACGGAGAACTGTCTCCCGTGGGAGGGACCCCACGGCCTCACAGGGGAAGACTCCTCTCCCAGAGCAGCAGAAGGAAATCTCGGTGATGAACTGACCAAAATCCCCTGCCCTGTCTACCTGCGCTGTCGGTGGGAAGGAGGGAGGGGCTAGGCGGGGGAGGTGTTCTAAGGGCTTATTTTAGTTCTCATTACCGTCCTCTGATTCTGTTAGTAATAAATTCACTTTGCAACTTAAGTTGAGCGTGTTTCGCCCTTGAAGTGTTTCTCCTGGTCCTTATCTCACTCCTGAAGTGTTCGTTATTTTTTTTTCCTTTTCCCTCCTCTGCCCAGCTGTGGCAGGGGAGGGTGGGTGAGCAGCTCTCGTGGGTGCCCGGTGTTGGGCCAGTGTCAAACCACGACACCTCTCAAGAGTCTCCTGTGCTGTTGGACTACTATCTCACCTCTCCTTAATAGCGGCTTCTTCTTCAGGGCATGGCTTCATCATGGTCATCTGGTGCTCAGGTCTCCATCCATGTTGTGGGCAACCTGTACAATGCCTGTCGAAGTAGGATTCACTGGCATCCCAGCTGGCCTAGGTTTTGTCCTGCTGCCCCTTGCCTGCCACAGATGTTCTGTGTGCCCCAAATAATGTACGAGGCTGGGCAGAGAGAAAAGATCTCCCAAGACAGCATCTTGAAATGCCAGGCTACAGTTCTTGGCCAGGCATTTCCACTTTACACAGAAAGTGGGAGTTATGTTCTTAAATACCTTGAGTGAGGTGTTTTCAATTCATAAACCTGAGATTCTTCATCACTTGCCTTTTCACATTTTTGTTCATTGTGCAGAAAAGAACATTTATTTTTTAAGAAGACAAGGAGTATGTGTGCTGTTAATTAACAAATATATTAAATATTTCATCAAGGAAAGTGTTTCAACAGGCACTTTGGGTTTCATGTGCTGTTTACTTTTGGTAGCTTAGGTGAAAAGTGTTCTTGAGGGAAAATGTGATCTTCTTATGCCAAGACAAAATGTCTCTCAGCCCAAGTCATTACATTTATTTGTCCATGACCCTGATCAGAAGAGTACTGACACTAGTTCATAAATTGATGTTTATATCAGCAGCCTGATGAAAGACTAGAGCCCACAGGCTTTAAATATTGAGCATGACACTATTTTTCAGAAGTTGTGCTGTTAATATCAGGGTCATTTTTGTATGCAACTAATTAAAAGTTGTCATATGGTCTGTCCCCTGCATGTGGAATGACACCTGGTCTAAACAAAGGCAATGCTGAACTTCACAGGCATTTGGGGTTAGATCCTCATTTGGAGTAATCTGTGTTTGATACCCTCATCTCATTATGCCTGTATTTGATAGATTTTTCTGGCAGTTAATGGTGGGCTGTGTTAAGACATTTGCATATGATTTAATGTTATGCTGTTTACATACAGAGCACGGTGCATAGGAATACATTCTGCTCTTTGTAGTCTGATAAAATGCCATTGAGCTTGTAGGTGTGATGCAATGTACCTATGATCAGGGACAGCTGAATCAGGGATTGAAAATGAGCTGTCAGGGAAGATGTCATGAAAGCGGGCTCAGCCTACAGTGCCAGCTCATCTAACCTTTGGCTGCAGGGGGAAAAGGGAGGAACACGTTTTCTCTTCTCCCGTGGTTTGGTATCTAAAATGACTGCATTAGCACCTGAAAAAATGAGAAATAAAAAGCAATCTGTTTCTGTATTTCTTTTCCTCCATAAATCAAATGGTGTTTTGGGAGGATTACAGTCCTACAGATTAAGTGGTTTGACATAAAATAATTTTGTTGCAAGTTGTGAAGTGAAAAGCGCAGAAAAGAAATTTTTGTTCTTTCTTCTTTACAAAAAATTGTTGTCCTCCTTCTTGGCTGTACAGAGAGGATAATTCAGACACAATGGGCTTGTTTCCCTCCTAAAGGCAGCAGCACAAATCAATAATTCTACCAGGGTCAGGACTCATCTGCATGGGAAGTCAGACTGCCGTAATTATAGCTGTATTGCTTCAGTTATGCCACATAATCTCTTGTGTATCCTCTTATTACAGGATAAAGAGTGACTTTTTTTTCAGCTTAGTTTAAACTACCTCTTCTGATGTTAAGAAACATCAGCTGTGTTGGAAATGGCCATGGTTCATATTGGAAGAGAAATACTCACATGGGGAATTAAGCTGCCAGCATGATTAATTAAATTCACACCTTCATTTACAGTGGTGTAATTCCCCTTCTCTGTGGTTGATGTCAGGTTCAAGGCAGTGTTAATCCTTCTTGCAGCCTTTCTAAACTTCTGTTTAGAGCCTGCTGCTAATGAGCTGCCCAAACAGAAAACCTGATTTCTGACATTTTAACAGGAAGGTGCTTTCTGCTGCTGCACTGGGGCTAGGCAAAGCCAGAAGTCAGTGGTATAGTCCTGACTGTGAGACTGCAAAGCAGTGGAGATTGTCCACTAAACGTTATTGTTCCCACTTTTAAATCCTTGTTTATTTGTGCTTGGTTGAAAAAATGAGATCTTGGCCCCACTGATGCTAATGGCAGAAACTGGAGAGGGTTGGAGTGGGACAGGGTTTTGCCCAGAGAGCACAGAGCATTTCTCCAGGAGTTATCTTTGTCTGGTTCCCGGCCCTGTGTTCAGTGCATCAAGCAATGGTTTTCATCTAAAAGAATTAATGAATTCTGTAACTCTTCCCCTATGAGACCGGTTAGTTTCATCATCTTCCACAGGATGCAACCATATGCACAGAAAGTTGCTCAAGTCTCTACATGAAGGTTGAGCTTGGGCTGGTAATAAGGACTGACTTTTAGCCCTAGGGACGTTTCTCTTGGTTGTTTGTCATGACCTGCTACACCTCAGAAACCAGAATGATCCCCCTTCCATTTCTCAATCAGACTGGAAAAAAGATGCAATATTGTCAAATATTATAGTCAGCAGTTTTGGTGCCAGAAGGGCTGTTCTTAAGCAAATTCCCCTTGTCTGGCAGCGTGCTGTGCACTGTGCCATTGATGGTGACCTGCCCTGGGGACAGAGCCCACTGTTGGCTGTTGGCAGTGCTTGGATATCAGGTAGGTTGATGCCGTTTTATTCTGTTTAAAGGCAAGCTGAAATAAAATGGGTACTCCTTATGTGATTATTAAATATACACATTCCTGGTTTTATCCCACCAAGAAAATGAAATCCAGTGGTTTTGCTTTAGTGTATACGAACCTTTGAAAACCTAGGTTACAAAGAAGTGCAAAATGTCTTTTAGAGGCACTGAAAACATTGTGACTAAAGATGGACTGAGAAATAGTTTCTGCCTCACAACTTGGTTTTATGAAGATTCTACAGCTAAAACCTAAGGTCAGAAATCTGCCTCCTTCATCCTAGGGTTCTGGTAGGTTTAAATCATTAGTAAGATCATGCCCATCACTGACCAGAAGAGCTGCATTTTTTACCTGTAATTATTTTTTAAGGAAAAGTGTGTTAAATTATCCTGTCACTAAGCTCGTTTTGACCGGTGCCGTACTATGTGTTAAAAAAGCGTTAAAATCTGAATCCTGCTTTATCCATAAGAAAGTGCACCAAAATCCCCTTCTGCTTGCTTTGGTGAAGGACAACACATGGCACCTGTTCAGGGATGATCCCAGCTTAGGAACAGTGGATCTCAGCTCAGTGGAGTGCTGACATACAAAGTCAGGGTGGGATCAGGCTTGGATTTTGTCTGTCCTGACACAGCTTCTTTCAGCTGAAGATGTAGAAGGTGAGTCAAGCTGAAGCGTATTCCTTGCATCACTCCCGAAGAACAGCTCCACATTTCTGTGTAATGGCTACAGAGTCATTTCCCATACAAGAAGACACCATTCCAGCTTGCATCCAGGCCAGAATGGTTACAGTGATCAGACTTATCCCTCTTTCTCAGCCTCCAGCAAGCTTTATATTCCATAACTCTGCAAAGAAAGCCCAGAGGTCTTGCTGTGTGACAGCTGATCTGTAAACCTGATGATGAATATTTTTGGTGCGATATGGGCTCTTTCTTTAGCTGCTATTTTTCAGGGACTAGCTCAGCATCGTGGAACCAGCTCTACAAGTCCCTAGGAGTATGACCCTTTGTGCTCCAAACTCAGGTGAACTTCTTTGCCCCTGTGTTCACTGGTAACAACACACAGCAGGGAGGGGGAAGATGCACACCTGAAGCATGGATATGCTGTGCTCCTCCTGGAGAGATGGAAGAGCATCACAGGTGATGGAAGTCGATCACCTCCGTGTGTTGCTATGTGGATGGATGATGTACAGGCAGGTACAATAATGTGCCTTTCTCTACAGTTTGTGGCCATTCCTTTTCCCTTCCATGCTAGACCTGCTTCCTCAGTACTTTAAATTAATTTTACTGGCCTGATACGCTTGGCATGCAGAGGTTATACTGCTGCTCTGAGTCACTCCCGTGGGATGAGGTAATGCTCCTGCTGGCTTCCCCACGCGCTGGGGCGGCGGCTGCTCTCCCCCACAGGAGTGGTGATCCAGAGACGGTGCAGCTGAGCATGGGGGTTGTGCCTCCTCCCAGACCTCACTCCTGCAGGAGGCTACTACACTTTTTTATTCTCCTTTATATTGATTAACCCCATTTCTTCAGGCTTTCCTTATGCTTTCTTCTCTGTACATCCTGCAGGCAAATGCCACAGCCCTGCTCTGCTGGTTAATGGAGGCGCAGACTAGTAAATCAAGGTTTTCTTCTTGCACTGCATGTGAACATCTCGCCGGCACAACAGTTCCTCTCTGCCCTCCCCCAGGGTTTACGCTTCCACCATGCACTATGTGCAAGTTTTGACCAGTGGCAGCTGCAGGTATCACGTTGCACCGAATGTCCCTTTTCTCTTGGGGGCCGGCCCATGCTGCCTTTGTTTCCTGTGAGCACTTGCCTCCTCCTGCCTATGGCCGCATCCCTCTGCATCACCCTGGGTTGCTCTGCATCTTTCTGCATCCCTCTGTGTCCCTCTGTGTCTTCCTGCACCTCTGGGTGGCCAGAGCAAAGTGTCAGGACAGAGAGCAGGCTCCCACTCCACCTGCTCCTCCTGTTGGGAAGCAGGAAAATCTGAGGGAGCAAGCCTTGCTCCCTCAGATCAAAGGTTATGTCCGCTCTGTTTGCTCAGAGGCCATTCACACTGTGTGCCCTAATATGCATTTTTAATTATATTGCTCCTGGCTCAAGTGCCATTTACCTGGAAGAGGCAGGTTTTCCTCCAGTGCAGCAGTGTGTTTACAGCCCTGCTAGTGCTGGCATGGAGAGGATGCATTTGGGGGCATGCCCAGGTGGTCGGACAGTCCACCAAAGCATTGATTTTTATTTGTTTTTTAAATGTATATTCTCTATCATATAATATATTTTAAGAGACATATTTATATTTTTTATTACTCCTAGCCCTCCTCCCCTCTTGCCGGGAGCCATCCTCCCTGTTAGGATGCAGCCCCAGCAATAGGAGTGTGGGACAGGGGTTCTTGTCCAGGGACCACAGAGCACACTGGGGACCTTGTAGCTAATCGATTATCTGCTCCCCCAAAGCTGACAAAAGCAAGCATAAAGCTATAACAGGAGCACAAACTTAGCATTACCAGATCCTATTAATTCTATTTAAAAGCAATTACGTGTTGGTGTCAGATGTAGATTTCATACACACCAGGGCTTTATCTCTTACTGCACAAATCTGGTGCCGATGGTTGCAGAACTGCAACCATGAATTCTCATGCAGCTCCCCCAGCACTGATGGTTACAGGAGATGGTGCCCATGCTGTTCCGTGATAAGAAGGTAAATCAAAAGAAGGATGTCACTTTTGGCACCCCATGGGACTGAATGAGTTTTTCACAATAATACAATGGTTTAGGTTGGAAAAGACCTTTAAGATCAGATGTTAGCACAACACTGCCAAGTCCACCACTAAACCATGTCCCCAAGCATCACATCTACACATCTTTTAAATCCCTTCTGGGATGGTGACTCAACCACTTCCCTGGATAGCCTGTTCTAATGCTTGGCCACCCTTTCAATGAAGAAATTTTTACTAATTCCCAATCTAAACCTCCTCTGGCACAACTTGAGGCTATTTCCCCTTTAAAAATTTCCCATCACTATAAACAGTAATTATCTTTGTTAGCACTGCTAACATTGCATCCCTCATGTTCAGCTGCTGTTTGCCACCACTACTTTCAGAAGAGATCGATATGACACCAATCTGTGAGGATGCATGTTCCCATAGACCTAAGTCTTCTAGCACATAAACAACCCAGGAGTTTTTTGAAGACAGTACATCTTTGAATAAAGTAGGAAGTGTCCTGGGCTCATGGAAGATGCAGTGATGAGGGCATGAGTACAAAATACCTGCACACTTCTTATACTACTCAGAAATCACTGCTAGATTTTATCAAATGGCTAAAGATGCTGAGGCAACACTCACTAGCATTTAAGCCTCTGATTTAGGTGGAGAAATGTACTGGAAAGGCTTTGAAATTCTACATCTAGCTGTATAACAGAAACACCTACAATCCAGTGGTACTTGCTTGTCTGAAGTCTTCAGATTTCTTATGCATGCTGTGACATTTCCCCTCCATTTAATGGTGTTAATCCTATGCTGAGATTGCCTTGGCTTGTTGCTGGGATGCTCTCCTGCCCAACCTTTTGCTACAGTTGAGCAAATGAATACTTTGTGGTGTACAGAACTTGCCATTTGGGTATTATTTTTTATGTGTTTTTTTCTTAAATTCCAGCACCACTTTCCTCTCTCTCCCTCTCTGTTGTGTGTTACTTTCTGTGTAGCATGAGCCCATCTGCATTTAGTTGAATGAGTGGGAACTGTGGGCACGCAACAGTACATGATCCCCTCTATTACATAATTAAATTGCCGTAATGTATATGACTTAGGAATATGTCTGAACAAGTTGCTGTGAATCATACATTTTTCAGCCTGAAACTGCCCTATTTAGCTTTTGTTAATCATTTCACTGCTCCTACATTTCAAAGTAAAGCTTCTCTTTGCTTCAACTCCAAAGGCAAAAGGATGGGAAGAGTGAAACACATTTCCATCTCGGTTATTCTAGTGCAATATGAACATAAGGTAAATTACAACACGTGCAGTTGAGATCAGAATCTGGCACAGAGTCTCTGTGCCCCATGATAAGAAGTTTCTGCAGTCCTGACCTACCTAACTATCAGTAACAGCAAGCAAGTAGGTGGGTAATCGTCGTTCGATATCTCACATAAATTTTGGGCACAGATTTGCAGGGCAAGTTTTTTAAAAAATTAGAATTTTTAAAATTTTGAATCTGTTGTCTTCTTTTTCTACCAGTTGCTACTTGATCAAAATAAAAATAATAAAAAAAAACACCAACAAAACCAAAAACTGTTCAGTCTTTAGTAGGATCCTGCTTTAAGCAAGATCCATCTTGTCTTTATCAGCTCTGTCTGATCAGAGAGAGGAGCCTGCCAAAAACATGAGAGAGATGTGGCTAGAACGAAATGTAAGAAGTCAGTGGTAAAGGGAAAAAAGTCCGATGTCTGCATATTTACTCTGTGTCAGACTTTGTCTTCACTGGAGTTCCTTTAGCTTTCACCATGCAGCTCTGAGCAGAGCTTGGTGCTGGAGTGCCTGAGCTTTTGCAGTCTGGTTCGAGTATACACCGGGTAGACAGAGTAGCTGAATCAGTGTGTCTGGGGAGCAGAAGTGTGAGTCGAAAGTCACACATAACTGGGTTAGAGAAATGCGCTTGGTTCACAGAGCCCTGCCACAGCTCCCGCACCGTCTGAGGAGGCAGCAGGGCTGAGGCGCTCGTGTGCTTGTCCCTCTGGAGAGCTGCCCTGCCCTGGCCCCGGCACATTCCCGGGGAGGGCCTCGTGTCTGGAGGCTGGCCCAGCCGGCAGATCTCTCGGTGGGATCACCTCCCTGCGGGTCTCCGTGGGCTCTCGCTGCTTCTCCCCGCACAAAGCAGTATCAACAGGCAACCTGTGTTTCAGACTGGAGTCTGCTTTACTGGGGATTTTGGTGATTCACATTCCTTCCTTTATTTCTGCCTCATTTCTGTTGTGTCAACCGCAGCACAGCAGTTGCGTCTCAGGGACATCCTATTACCATACAGAATTTTATAATGAATGAGTAATCGAACCTCTGCAATGTGTTTTAGGGCTAGGCTTGCAAAATCTCTGGTGTAGCGAAGGGTCTGACTGCCGCGCAAAGGAAACACTGTAAGCAGTCCTGCCCTGCACGGGGGAAGGTAGGGGATGCACATATTCTGGTGAGAATTTAATGTTCTGTGTTTTGCAAGACTTAGTCGCGGCACTGCTCGCACGGGTCCAGCCTCTTTTTCCGCACTCTAGCACGGAGACTGCATGGAATGAACAGCCAATGCATGCTGTGGCAGCTCGGAAGGGGAGGGGGGCCTTTGTCATGCAGATTAAAGCACTTGCATTCATACTGGCAGAGACTTTCTTGGCACACTCTAGGATCTTTCTGTAGCTTTTCTTCTTTCATTAGAAGATTCACCAGTGTTATCCCTATTCCTTGTTAATATAGGTGTCTAGAATGAGCTTACATTTCATTCACAGGCTACATTGAACGGCGCAATGGTTCTATTTATAAAGATGTATAGAGAGCACAATTAGAAAGATAGAGGTGGGGTGACAAAGAATGATACCCTTTGCTCTCAGTGGTTATGATGTTTTCCTCTTCACTGCATAGGAATCCCAGGGTTTCCCAAGGCACTTATTAATGTTAAACACTCCTGACTTTCAGACTGTCTTTACTGGGTAATAAAAATAGAAAATGTTCTTTCCTGGGGTAGTGAACTCAACCTGTCCATTTTACTCCTGTATGTAAAATGTTACTTGTGATGAGGCAGGATTTTACCCACCCTGAGATAGTTAATGGAAGGAAATCCCTGCTGGAAGCTGGTCAGGATATGACCCTTCAGGTTGGTGGCACAAGCAGGAGGACAACCCTGGAGTTCTGCCCTTCTTCCCAGTTCCACAATCAGTCCATGTACCAACTCTATTGCTCACTCTCCTGCTGCAATATTGATAGCTTAGACATTTACTTCATATAACAGTGTCCCTTGGAAATCGTGACACAATAAAAATATTGGAGGATTATCTGAATTGTTTCTTATGTGCAGTGTTTTCAAGCTATTTGAAAAAGAAGAGAGTTCTTGATGTAATTTCAATGTACACAAAATCACACAGACCACTATAATAAAATAATACCATGGACTCTATATGAATGGCATTCATATGCATCAGCAAAGCCCACGACACCCTGCTTGAACAGAGGAATCTGTTACAGGGCTGTCATTGTGGGTGTAAAAAAGAAGAAAATTACTAAAAAACAATGAAAATGACTGATGCTTATTCTTGGAAAATACGATTGAATTATTTTTTATTAATATTTTCTGATAACTTCTCCAGTGGAAATGATGGAAATGCCTGTCAAGGAGTGGTCCAGGTGTCCTGGTTCATGAACTTAAAAAAAGCTGCTTTGCTTTTGTTTCCAATGCAGACTTTTCGCTGTGATAGGCCAGTACCAGATTTCTGGATTTTGCCTAAACCTCTTTTTCTTAGGAAATCCACTAATTTCCATCTCATACTAATCACCCTCAGTTACCCCTCAGTTTAGAGCAAGAGGTACTCATCAAAGAAATCATGGTCTACTTTTTACAGAGACGAAGAACCACTGAACAATATCACAGATTCTTTACTGTAATGCGAAACACTATGTAACTCTCTTTAGAAGAGGATACTTCTGGATTTGTCAAGATTCTTACAGTTTCTGAGCAGTTCAGGAAGGGAATAAATGAAGAAGAACTTCAGAAAATAAGAGCTGTAATTTTTTTGCTACTATATATTTTTCAGGTTTTTAGAGTATTTAATTGCATACTGAAAAATGATTGGAACACAATGTGCAATAAGGGCATTAAAAAAATTATGGCATCACTTTAAATGCCACATTCTAAAGTCAGATAGTTACTCTCAAATGGAGCACATGAATTCTGTAGTCTCTAAGGAGCCAAGGACCCCTGTATTAGAAAATTAGTCCATATCATTGTCAGCTCCAAATGTCTTCTCAGAAAACTGAAGTGAAAATTATTCTCGTTCAGAAGGCATTTGTAGTCAACATTTTATTCCAGTTAAATGTTTCTTTAATTATTTCAAAGCATATCTTTCTATTTTTATCACTACTGATGAGCCAAAACAAATCAATTTGTGTGTTAAATTAAAAAACTTCTCACTGAATCGAATTAGTTTTCAGCCAGACTCTTACTTCTAACTCCCAATACAGCTAAAATACCTGCCTTGTAGTAGATAATAGTTTCTTTTGCTTAATAGGCACAGATGTCCTGGAATACAGGAGAATAAGGATTTGGAGGGACTTATCTAGTAGGTTGAAGTAACAGCTCTTTTACTGGGTATTTGTGTTGCTTTTATTTTGAATAATGGAAAGAAAAGTAAGCCAAGGCAGCACTATTTTATGTTAAAGGTGGGGGGTCTAATCCAAATGTCATGAAATGCAGAGCTTTTTCCTCTGCATTTGGTGAGCTTTGGACCGAATGCCAGGCTTGCAAAATGCAGCATTTTGTGATGGCAGTCTCAGCCCCACTGCCTAATTCGGGGCTGGAGCTGCTGCCCAGATCAGCAACTCAAACCGTGCTGCTGACAGTCTCTCTCTGGGGATCATGGTCCTGTTTGCCGTTCCAGCCTGTAGCTGGGAACTGCTGGGTTGGGACACCTCTGGTAAGAGTGGGCATCTTTCCCTGGTGGGACAGGTGCCTGCA
Source organism: Oreocharis arfaki (assembly GCA_013398015.1). Classification (NCBI taxonomy): domain Eukaryota; kingdom Metazoa; phylum Chordata; class Aves; order Passeriformes; family Paramythiidae; genus Oreocharis; species Oreocharis arfaki. The sequence continues at coordinate 757,240 of VZRR01008877.1, forward strand.
GTGTGATGGTGCAGAGGGCTGAGGCCAGTAGGGGAGCCTGGTGGTGCTCCAGGGGTGCCACCATAAGGACCTGGGCATCCTTGGCAGGAATCATCCCACAGCAAGTCTGAGAATGGAAGAGGGACAGTGATGGCATTTCACATGTTTCCAAGGCATATTCTTTCACACAGATTTTTTTAGTAATGTAATTTGCTTAGTTGCAACTGACTTACTAACAGCCACAAACATGAGTGCTGTGCTGCTGAAAGACAGCCCTGGTGACTGAAGTTATTTCTTCTGCTTCGGGGAATGATCAGCAAACCCCTTCCCCACGCAGTGCTGGCAGCCTGCCTCCTCTCTGGCCAGCAGGATCACTGTCTCTCAGGTGTGAGACTGAGTTACTTGGAAAGAGTGGGGGACTCCTGAGAGTCTCATCTCTCCCCAGCTTTATTGCACAGGCAGTGGTCTGGAAAGATTGTTAACATTGACTGAATGTGCTGGGATCACTCTGGCTGCTCTGCAGGCTCTGAGGCTTGTCTGCACCATGCTGGGATGTTGAGGTCCTTGCTATGCAGTCTGCTGCCCTTTCTGAGGTGAAGCTTGCTACCTAGAAAAGGAAATTTATTAAACCTAAAGCTGATCAAGGCTTCCACTCTCCAGACGGTGAAGATTTCTCCTATGGCACACTCAGTCCATGATAGGTTGTCTCCTGCAGGCTGCACGCTTAGAAGCAAACAATAGATCCACAGCTTTCACCCAGCTCTGAAGAGTATAACCTAAAAAAGGCTTACGAATAGTTGTGAACCAGCACAGGAATGCCAGGTGTGGGTATGACTGGGTCCTGCCTCTACTCAGACACTGGGACTTCTGGTGAAATGCATTAATGAGCAAAGATGGGTCACCTGCAGGCTGCAAATCTGGGAGTTTCTTGAGGGTGAATGACGGAGTAAATCCCCAGAGTGACTCGGGGGATTGGTCAGACATTTGGTCTGACCTCTAGACAGAACTCATAAAACATTAATAAATTCTCTGTGCTGCCTTTCTGAAGGGCCATGGTTTCCTCTACAGCAGTGCAAAGCTCTTCCCTCTACATCTTGCCCCATCAGTTCCCATGCTCCAGTGGGGATTGTGGGCTCATGGCTCTCTTTTAGCATTTCAGTTATTTTATCTGCTCAGTGAGCAGGCATGTGATGTCTGCCTCTCCTTTCTTATCCAAGGCCATGAATTGTGCATGAGGATGGAGAGCTGGACAGAGAGGCCGGACAGCCGGTCTGTTAGCAGGGAGCCCTCCAAAAACCTTCCCTGGAGGAGGTGGCTCTGCCCCACCATGGCCAAGGAAGACAGGACGTGTGAGCCTGCACAGTGATGCTCAAAGGGCTGAATTCCCTTGGTGTTTGTGTTTCAGGATGACTAAGGAAATGCAAGCTGTGATTAAATCTTGTGTTCGACACTGCAAAATAATGTCCTTGCACAAAACCAAAAGCAAAGACAACCTTTCTTGAGACTCTCTAGTTGTAATTCTCTTTGGAACAGCAGAAAGGGAAGAAAAATCATATTGTTGTTTCCATTAATGGATGTCCTCAGTTGAAGGACATTATCACAACAGAGATTTGGCAGTGGAGGTGAGCTGAAGCTGAAAGAGCAGATGCTCAGGTGGTGTAAAATGGCTTTAGTTTCATGGAAACCAGTGGATTTTCATTGCTTTACCCTTTACGATCTGATTCATAAGCCCTGACACCTTGTGTCCTGTTTCTGACTGCTAAAATCACTTTTTCTCTTAAATAACACTTTTAGGGTGTTGTAAAAGAACTTTCACTAAATATAACAAAGAGAAAATGAAAACCTTGTGAACTGACAGATTTAATGCTCTGGCTTATTCTAATTCAGTCCTCGGGCAGTTTGCTTTGCGAAAATGTTATGACAAAATCTGGGGGAGAGGATTTTAAATAAAAATCCAGCTGGATCACATAACCAGACCTTTCTTACATGAAAAAAAAACCCCATCACTTTTGTTTTCAGAAGTAATTATGTGGTATAAACTCTTCTCATTTGCCAATATCTCAAAGTCAGCCCTGAGATAAAGGCTTATCTAATGTATTGGGTTTTTTCCCAGACCATGTCTGTCACATTCCATCAGCTCCCTGAAATGCTTCCTGGCCCCTTCCCTGCCTGTTTCAGCTGTGGTTGGTGGCTGAGAGAAGAGGAGGTGGGAGCTCTCCAAGCCTGGCAGTGCTGTGCCGTGCTCGCTGCCGGCCCCTTGCCCCAAGGCCATGACTTCTTCTCCCTTGGTCTTGTCATCCTGGAGTTTGAGTTCCTGTAGGTTATTCCCTTCTGCCTTGTGTTTGGTTGATGTTATGTGTTTTTAACTCAGTATCTCAGGTGAGGCTGGCCTGGCTGTGGCAGCCCTCGGTGCTGCTGGTGTGGCGTGTGGAAGATCCCGTCACAGAGAGCAGGCCAGCCCCTCTCACACTCTGTGTTTCCACCCCAAGCACAGCTCTGCTGTCTGCTTGCCTGTGTCACCACCTTGCCCCCAGATGATCCTCACCTTCAGCAAAACTTGGCTGAGTATGATGCTGTGCCAGACCATCCCTTCAAAATGCACATGGCGGCACTTTGAAAAAATATCAGAGAAAGAGGTGAATGGATTTCATAGCCCATTTCTTTTCAAGAATCTGATAAACAAAGCTAGACATGAGGGTCTCAGCATACCTTGCACAGCTTGGAGAGAATGAAATAACACAAATAGTATTTCCACAAGTGCAGCTATCCACTCTTGGACCAGATAACTCCTGGAGGTCCCTTCCAGCCTCCACCCTTCTGTGAGCCTGTGTTGGGAGTCTGGTGCTGCTGGTAGCAGGGATGCAATCACCACCTCCAGGTACCGTGTACTCGCAGAGGGCTTGGTACCTTCCATCAGGGTGAACACTGTGGCTGTGCTGAGGAGGGGCACAGCCTCTGCAGCACATCTTGCACAGAGTCTTTTATTTCCTGTTCCACTACCCCTGGCTGGAGATGTGTGGGACTGCTTTTCCCTCTCAGCGTGCACGATGGCATTGCAAGCACCATGACATCATCTTCCAGGGGGAGAAAGAGGGGCAAGACTTGCTCTTGCCATACCTGCCCAAGTGCGTTTGCTGCTGGAAAGTCTTGGGAGCTGAAGCAGAGTGAAACTGTCAGCAGCCCTTATAAAAATTCTATACAGCAAAGATCAAAAAGGAATTAAACCCATCAGTGGATGAAATGGTAAGGCTGGAGCAAACTGAATTTGAACACTGTCAGATTTGGTTCAATGGTATTTTTAATTGAAGACTAAGTAAATAAATAAATAACATGATTTCCTGCAATTTCTGGCCAATAGTAAAAAAAATTCTTGGTTCTTGGCCATGGAAAACCATCTGTCTTATACCTAGCAGGGGTTTGCACCTAAGTGATCTTTTTTCTTTTTTTTTTCTCTTGTTCTGCTTGTAGTATGAGTTATTCCTTACCCTGGATTTCCTCTCTCTCTGCCTCCTGTGAGGCTGAACCAGTCACATATGTCAGGTTTCAGCAGGCAGCAGGCTGCCTGCCCAGGTACCAGATTTATTGAAAATTCTGGTTTTTCCCATCCAAGCAAACCAGTTATCATCCCCTGTGTGTGCAGGAAAGGCATGATAGTGTCTCAGGCCAAGAGCTGTCTCATCAGTGACAGACCCCTGGCAAAGGGCTGTCAGGGACAGCGGTGTGTTTGCAACAGTCCTGCCCTGCCTGGATCCTGAGGATTTGCTGTATGTGCTGTCATCTTTATGAATGTTCCCTTCATTTCTTTTTCCTACCTCAGTATACTATCCTGTCACACAAAATGAGACAAGCTGTTAGTACCACAACTGAACTGTAAATGGCACATATATATATGTATAGATGTACAGTTAAAAACGCCATAACCCTCAATTTTCTTTTTTTTCTCTGTTTTTTCTCATCCCTGGTCCTTAATGAAAGGGTTTCTTCCTCAGGAATTTAAGAGGTGAGGTTCAAAATTTGTAGTATTGAGTTGCTTGATTTTAGCATGCCAGGTTTGCATTACTATTATTCATCTTCCTTTGTTTTTTAAGATAGAAGACCAGGAGTTGCTTTAATAAAGGAGATGTCCTTGGCACTCGGATAGCCTTTACCACAAGAGACATAGTCCAGCTATAACCCTGTCCAGTCATAATCTAGTCCAGCCACAGCAAAACTTAGCCAGATGCCTCATAAAATTGCAGTTCAGAGACTCACAAGAAATAAATTAAGGATATGAGAAGAACAAGGTAGAAGAGGAGAGGAAAACTAAGTAATAAAATTTTGCAAAGTGCAGGAATGTTTTCTACTTTCTACCAGGCCCTCAAGTGGGGTAAGGGTGCTGTGGTACCAGTGGGAGGGACCTCTGGAGAGCAGTGGGTCCAAGCCCTGCTCGGTATGGGTGACCCACAGCAGGTCACATAGGACTGCGTCCACTTGGGTTCTGAGTATCTCCAAGGGTGGAGACTTCACAATCTGTTCCAGTGTTCAACCACCTTTATGGTGAGAGGAGTCTTTCTATTATGTTTAAATATAATTTCCTATGTTTCAGTCTGTGCCCAATGACTCTGGTCCTGTCCCTGGGTGCCATGGAGAAGAGCCTGGCTGTGTGCTCTTTGCTCCCTCCCCATCAGGTAGTAAAACACATTGATAGGATCCTGCTGAGCTCTCTCTTTTCCAGGCTGAACAGTGCCACCTCTCAGCCTCTGCTCACGTGATCAGCATTCCAGTCCCTTCATCACCATTGTGGCCCTCACTGGATTTGCTGCAGTGTGTCCACATCCTCCTTGTACCGGGGAGATTCTCAGCTTCCAGGTTCTGTAACAGCAGTGTGAGTTTTGCCTGCAATTCCTCTCTGTGCTGTCAAATAATAAAATTGCCATTGCTCAGCAGAATAATTTTTGAAAGAAATTAGTTCATAGGCAAGGCCATTTTAGGCTTAAATGTAACTTTTGTGTGGGAGTGAGTCGAAAGGTGTCTGTGTAATGGCTGCACTGGGATACACAGCTTCACGCAGATACTTCATGGATTTGTTGAATATACCTCTGTACATGAATAACCAAAGCACTAATAATGTGTTCAAAGGAATGAAGGCCATTTTGAAACCTGTATAATTTTGATGGAGCATAGAATGGAGAATATTTTTTCTCTGGCCATGTGCTTCGTCAGACTAGTCCATTTTAGTCATCCTTGAATAGACTTCGATCTTTTACAATGTATTTGATATTCAAATTATTTTGCTAGTGGTTAAGTAAATACATTTCATCTTAGAATTTGCTTATGTTCCCAAGATAATCCATTGTTCATGCTGCAGGAAAAGTCACCCAGCTCATACCATGTGATTTTTGCTTTCTGTGCGTCTGACTGCCAGTTCTTTCATGCATTTCAGTTTGGCCAAGCACACATTTCCTGAAAGCCATATGATTAATGTCTGTCTCCGGAAGTATTTATGATGCTTTTCTGATGGATGCATTAGCAAAAAGTTAGTTAGTAGAAACATTAGTGGAAAGTGAACAAGGTCCTTAGTGTGCCATCTAAGCATGAAAAGGTGGAAATGGGATATGATCCAAACAATATATACACCTGTCAAGTCTGTAAGAGCTCTCTTTTATTGCAAAACGAAGCATCAGTGACTGTGGTGATTCTCAACTGAGACCTACCAGTGCAGTCCCAGAGCTCTCTCACAGCTATGTTGTCTGCTGAACAGCACCACAGCTCTTGCATCTGGCTCACCAACCTGGTCAAAAGTCAGTCTTGTTGGAGGCCAACTGTAACAACACAGATATAATGTCATCCAAATTTATTTCAGTATTTTTTCCAGTACAAAAGGTAGGTATGTCTGCATCTAGTAAGTCTATTAAGATTTAAAGATTAGCCTTTAGGCATTTATGAACATACATGTACAAAGGAGGTTTACTGCTGAAAAAAATCTCTGTTAATACAAAAGAGTGGCACTAAGATGCACTTTTGGCATCTCCATAAGGAAAAAGATAGTGCTTCTCCATTGTCAGGGTTGGGAAGGAGGAATGGACTTCATTGTATGACCTTATTTTATGATTATATGAATCAGCAATCCAATGTCTTTATGGGCAAAGGTGTCTCTTTTGTGGAAATGTGTAAATGTCTCCTTGTCCACTTTTGTAATAGAAAGAAGTATTGAACTGACTTGAGTTTTCCTCTTCTTTAAAATGAGGAAATGGTTACTCCATGTCAATTAAAAACTTGATCTTTTCCAAATATATTTTGGACATTAAAAGCCTAGTACAAAAATACTGGCTTCAGGTTTGTATATTCTTCTAGCACCCAGTACAGCAGGATGCAGGTGTGTTGTTGGGAGCCTGAGGTGCCACACCATACAAATAATGATTGCTCATCAGAGTGCTACTGTTGCTTTGCACAGTTTAAATAAATTGTTAAATTAACAGCTCCTTGGTAGAGCCACTTATTTTAGGGTTGTTTTTTCTTCTGTTGCAATTATATCACTGTAGTTTAAATGACTAAACACTTCGAGACACAGGCCAGGCTTCAGAGGTGTTGCAAATTTAAGTGAAGTTTGATAAAGGCAAATGATCAGCAGTTACTGCCATGAATAAAACAAGAATATTTCTTCATATTTGGCTTAGTGTAGTATCTAAACAAAGGTTCAGGATTATGTCTTGGGGACCAAATTCTTCTGGAAGGAACCAGTGAGGTTTCTCCCTCATTTTTCACTCTGTCATGCTTCTACTGAGCTGGTTGAGGAACCTACCAATGTCCTTGTGTCATTTTGAACTTTCCAGCTCCCACTGGCACCACTTTATATAGCACAAAGCAATTTGTTTTCATTACAAAGGACATTAAAGTGATGTAGCTGAAATTGTTCTGTGCCCTAAATCTATATAATTTGTTGCTCTTGAGCAATTCAGCTCAGCTTCCATTAGCACAGACTGACATCAACAAACCATTTCATCTTCCAGGCCTGTCACATCAAGTGTTTTTTACAGCACTGTTATAACTTCATTTCAGAAACTGACTGTGACAGAGAAGGGGCTGCATTAGACTCAGTGTCAATAGCAATCTGATTTGCTTCTCAGGAACTTCATTAGCTAAAAATAAATTAGCGAGTGACATGTGTACAGCACTGGCACTTCAAAAACACTGAGAAATGAAGTGCTCTGACAAAGCAGTGCATGCCCCAGCAGCAGCACCCTTGGCTGCCGATGATTCCTTGGCGGTGCCATGAACATTGCTGGTCCCATTCCCTGTCTGCTCTCGCCAGCTGCCAGGAGAACATTTGTTTGCAGACCAGTGTTCTCCAGAGTTGCTTATATTCCTTTCAAGTGCCTGCTTTTCAAGTGATTGGGCAAACTCAGGTTTCGCGTAGTAGGAGGTTAAAATCCAAGGAAAGTGGCATCATGGAATAAGATGGGTGCAGGCTCTTTTGGAGGAAGTGTGGGGAACAGCCTCAGCAGCCAGCACAGTACAAGGGCTGCTGGTGGTTTCTATGGTCTGGAGGCACTGGAAAGAGCTGAGACAAAAATATCCAGTTTCTCTATGTTTTCGTTAACACAGTGCATTAGTTCTATTACTTCAGTGCCTCTCTGCCCATGGGACAACTCCTTTGCATTTTTTAAGCCCATTGAATGCTCGTGGTGCATTGCACTGGTTGCTCCTGAGCCACTTCTAAGATACAACTCTTCTTAGGGCTGGTCTGCCTTGCTTGGGTCAGACCAGCTTTGAATTCGACTTTCTTTAAATGCTGGGCATTTTATAAGTCCCAGTTTGCTACGGTATTCCAGATCTTTCTGCCCTGCCCAAGAGTTGCTGCATTTGAAATTTTACCAGCAGTGATTTTGTGTCTTAGGGATAATGGATAAAAATTTTGGAGAGGTACCAAAATCCTGCTGGTCTTCATAATATCCCATGGATAACAAATCTGTTTGATGAAGAAAAGAGTTTTTTGAGCTTTTAAGTAGTCACTTCTTTATTGACATAATGCTTTATTAATATCGTATATTGACAATTTCTGATGAGAATGCCAATATGGTGCTCAGAAAGAAGCCTTGCAAAACTCTATTATGTCTTTACAGTTATAAATCAAATGCATAATCTCCTCAAAGAATTATATATTCTCTTTGGCAGGTCTTACCTTCCATAATTACATTTCTACTCTTGTCCCTCAACAGTTTTTTACTTTTTTGTCTAATACCCCAACTCGCTGTCCTTCAGTTGTTGAGAGGTGCTAACCTGCTTGCAAATTTTCTGCTACAACAGCCCTCTCCCAGGCTTCACAACCTGCTCAGGAAGAGAAGGTTTATCTGAAAGATTGCACCAGCAAAGTGGACATCCTGTCTTTTCATTGTCACCTGTCCTGCTACCTAGGGCTTTTTCTTATAGATTCTTAGTTTTCTTTATAAATTTCCTCCATTTTATAATATTGGATTTTGACACCACAGAAGGCATAAAATCGGGCGGAGTAAATATGTAATCGATGTCTTCCTTACTTTGTTCACTGACATTTAAGGGGTGTTTTAACTGTGCCCATGTGGAGGCACAGTGCTGGCATGAGCACCCATGGGATAGGGGAGTACCCCTGGGGACACTGCACAGCCCCTCACCAGCACAGCAGACTAGACCCTGCTCACACTGGTTTTACTGTCAGTACAGTCCATCCAAATCAATATTTCTCAGACTTGTTGAAAGTACCTCTTATTTTGGCTCCTTCGCTTAGCCAGCACTCCTCTGAGCACAGTTCCCCCAGATTAGCAGCCAAACTTGACATATTTCTGTTCAGAGTTGCACTAAGATGATCAATTTAAAATTAATACCCTTCCTTAATACATAGCTTGCATTCACACACTGCAGATGCTCCAAAATCCCGTCTAACACCTGCTCACCCATTCTCAGATGAGGCAGCAGTAGTTTGGAATAAGAAATGTCTCTAGTTTCTGTGTGAAGTGTCTGTACTGACAACCGCCTTAATCTTCTAGCAGATGCTCAGCACACCCACGGTGAGGATGAAATGTTTGTACTTGCAGAAAGTAAAGGCTACCTGTATTTTTTCCCAGATTCTGAGAGGTCCAGAGATCCACTGCCTTTCCCGTGTAGAGATTTGTGTTGTGCACCCTGCAGAGGAACCCTGGCAAGTGGAAGGGTTGGCTGAGACTTAGTCTAGGAGCTGTGGCTTGTAGCTCACTTTCGCACTGATCTGGGCATCATGACATATAGGAAGCCTATAAAAAGGTCTTGCACAGCAGCCCTCAGTAAAGATTTTACTGGTTATCCTAAGTACACAGAGGCTGGCGTGGGGCAATTTGGCCAAAAATGAGAAGGAATGCAGAGGAGAAACGGCAGAGTTCTTTACGAGTGCAAGTACAAGCTCAAATACAAAAAAAACTCCCCAACTTATTTTCCCCCAGTGTATAAGAAACAAATCTGGTCTTGTTATTATCTTCACAATTATTTATCTATACTGTTCTTTTTTGTATTATTTTGTTAGCTTAATCCTCCTCTTCATTAAGCACAGGACAAACACTACATACTCCCAACTTTTTTGTTAAGGTCCCTGCCAGCCAGAAAGCATTAAGAGCAAATCTGCACTGCTGAGAGTGGATGGTTGGATGGTCAGCAGCTTGTCTCTGCCCATGTTTAGAAAGAGAGAGAAAGATTGTGCAAGCCATAGGCTGCTGCAGATCAAAAGATGTGAAGACAAACAGGATGATCGTAATTTTTCACTGTTGCCATAGAAATCCTCATTTTCAAGAAGCACCTGTTCTTTCTGTGACCTGGGTTAGCACACCCTGTTGTCATTTAGTTCCCTGTGAGCTTGACTTACATTTCTACTAGGTTTCACTGCTGCATTCTCACACGTCTGATGTGACTCAAAAGGATATTTAGGACTGCCCATAAAAAGTAAGGTGACTGATAGTGGATGCTTAGAAATGTGCACAAAAGTGTGAAAGCTGTAGGAGAACTTCCTCAGGAGGCTTTGCCGAGGAACTCTTGAGTCAAGTATGGTATCTTTGTGATTAATAATACTTGATTTATTCTGTCTTCCATCAACTATTTCCATTCACTGTTTGAACACATACACTTGTGACATCCACCAGTGTCACGTCTCAGTGAGCTCCCCAGTTTAACAACACACTATGTGTACCTTTTGTTTTTGAATCTGCTGCTAGAAAATTTTAGGTGAGGTTTCCTAGCTTAATAGTAGTAGTAGTAGTAGTAGTAGTAGTGGTAGTTAGTAGTAGTAGTAATAGTGTGAGAAGATGAATCATTATTCCCTGTTGATCTACCCTTTGTCCCCTGAGGTTTAATAAACCCTAACATATATTCCTCATGGTCCTCTATTTCTTAGGTTGAAGATTCCATATTTCTCTCAGGTTCTTCCCTGTATCACCCTTGGTTCACATCTTTGTGCTTTTTCTGCTGCTCCTACATTGCTTTGGGAAGAGATGCCAGTGCTCACTGTAGAGATGTATGGTAAGATGCAGGCATACAATCCTTGCAATATTTTCTTGGTTTTTTTCTCATTTTTTTTTTCTATGATTTCCAAATAATTATCCTTTTCAAACTGATCCTAAGCTTTGAGTAGACAGTTTAACAAACCTCTCTATGATATCTTTCCTGAATGGTAGCAAGCCAGTCAGAGCCCATCACTGTGCGCATGGAGTTAAAGCTGTCTTTCCAGTATAGATTATTCCACATTTATCAATATCCCGTTTCATCTGGCTTTTTATCGTCCAGCCATTTATTGCAAGGTTGTACTACAACTCTGTATGGTCAGCTTTCAGTTTTATTGCTTTGAATCAGTTCATATAATCATCAGTCTTTGTTCCTCACTCCTTCAAATCATTTATGAAGATGTTGTCATATGATCTGTATGGTTCATATGATCTAAACTCTGGAAGAGATTCCTGTGGGACTTCTCTGGTAATCACCCTTGTCCAAAAATGCTGCCTGCCTATTCCTACCTTCTTTTTTTCTGTCTTTTAATGGTGATTTGCTCAAGCAAGGCCCTTCCTTCTCAGGGGGCTTAAGAAGAGACAAGCTTGCAGACTTACCCAGCGTTAGTAAGCGTTGAGACAAAATGCACCTTGTCTGCTCTGCACTAAAGCACTCAGCTGGGTCAGCTACACAGGGTGTTAGTCATGCCTTACACCCTCCGTGCTCCCTGTAACAGAAGATCACTATGGGATGAGAGAGAAAAGGGTACGAAAGATTTGGTATTTAACTATTTGAACAAAAAGGGTTGACCGTGAGGTGTTTGCACCTACTTGCTTGGGCTCTTCTGGCCCCATTCTTGGAAACCTGTCCTAATCTAATGGCACCTGGCAGAAGATTTGAATGTACATTTAGCACCTGCAGGCTGGTTCCTGAATATGTGACCAACAAAGGGCCAGATGCCGGGAAATTGCCGGAACACTGCTGTCCCCAGTGCTGGCAGCGCTGCACAGCACGTATCTTTTGCAATAAGAAGGGAAAAATTTCATCAGGACAGGTTGAAGATGTTGCTGGTTTATGGGTCTACTGTGGAGAGTTTGGAAGAGCTTCCAGAAGAGCAAAGGAAAGAGGCAGTGCCGCCTGTGCCCATGCCTTGCTGACATGAGCCAGTAATGATGTGAGGCAGCACCAACTCACAGTCCCAGAAGCACTTAACCACCAAGGCTCCTGGCTTTTGTTCTTCATGGCTGCCTGGGTCTGAGTGAAGAGCGTGCATCCACCCAGGACTGCTCTCATCCCCAATGCCTGAGTGTTGGTGCAAGCCCCCTTGGGACATTCTAGTGGCAGTAGAAAGAAGAGCAAGTTTACATTGTGTTTCCCTTTGAAGCCAAAATTGAAGAGGTTAAGTCCTTTAATTTTTTCTTGATGTGGCTAATTTTCTTTACACAGGCTGACATACACTGTAGTGCATTTATGCCCTCTTGAGAATGTGTCTCAGGAGAAGCTGTCTCGTGCAAATACTTCTTGTTAATAAACATAATACCTCACCTTCAGTGAATACTGAATAGTTCAGGGGTCTTTGAGTAGGTAATTCTATTATCTGGTGGTGGTAATGAATCATACTTGCTTATGAAATCTTTTTTGTCTGTACAACACTTTAAGGTCCACCCAGCATCCCATTCTGATATAAGTTTATAATGAGCATAGAAGAAAAGCAATCATTGCCAAGAAAATGTGGTTGTGGTGGTTTTTCCTATAAAGATAATAATATTATTTTAAAGAGTGTAATAATGCAATAAATACCAAATGTTGCATTCAGTGATAATCTGTAGAACTTTTGCTCCTGTGGTGAGTATTGGGTAATTGCTTAGGTACCCTGAGGCTGTTGTGCAACAGGTAAAATAATTCCTCTGCTCTGGGTGATCTGGTGGCCTGTGCCATGGTGTGCCTTGCTGGATTCAAGGTCTGTCTGCTCCAGAGCTCACCTGTGGATGCACAACTGGAGTCAAGCATAGCCAAAGCTGCAGGAGATGCCACAGAAATCAGTCTTCTGTAGGCCAGGTCAAAGGAGTTTAAGATTACAAACTCTTAACCCGAATGTCTCACAAGAAGCTCATCAGAAAGAGAAGGGTTTCACTTTTAATTATACTCTGTGGAAAAATGGGAGCTTGAAGTGATGTTGTTGGGCGATACTCAGTCCCCATTTGGAAAATTCTGCTGGCAATCTTAAAGAATACAAAACTCACTCATTAAAAAAACAGAAAAATGTAAAGCATAAATGCTTCTCTACTTGACCAGGTCTCAAGTGAGCTGTGCAGGCATTTCAGATCCACACCTCACTGTTCAGTGAGTCTGGTGTTTACAAATGCAAACAGTAAAGGTGCTCCCTGAGGTGAAGCTGGTTTCCTGAAGCCTGGAGAGACAGCCCAGTGCAGGCCAGCTCTCATGGGCACATGGGATTTTAGAGGCAATCAAACATCACTACTGGGCCACAGCTCCCTGCACCCACAATATTTAACCCTCAATTTCCCTTTCCTCTTCTCAAGATCCTGGGTCCCTCCTCATTTCTCACCTCTCCTGTCTTTAATGCCTTAAGACCCCTACAATGCAACACCTCTCACATCTCTTACTTGACCCTGTATTTGCATCCATGGAGCACTTCACACCCCTGGCCCCCATCACTGCAAGAGCCACCCTCCACCACTCTTCAGCCAAGACAACATCCAGCTTCCCACTCACCCACCCCTTGGGCTGTGCAGAGCCAAAGGGAGGCAGCTTGGCTGCTCCCTGCTGTACGTATGTGCCACTCTGCCAGCCAAATGCTGTGCACATTATCTCTGGCCAAGAGCCGACCTGCGCTCCCCACAGCCTCATGGGCCACTTGGCTGCTCCGTGGCCTCTGGAGAGGCCACACGGCTCCCACTCCCCCTCAGCAGCTGTGGGACCAGGGGAGTCGCCTCACAGACCATATGCTGCACAGATTTTGTCCTACTTTCTCTCTCTGGTGCTGCATGGTCACTATCTGGGAGAGGGCTGGGCATGGCCAGGAGTTTTTATTGGATGCTGGTAGTCCTTCTGTTAGGGGTAGAGAAAAAATCAATTTTCGAGAGTTCCTGTGGATGTATTACTTTGAAGGGGAGATGCTAAGAAGTAAAAGTAATTTCATAATCTAATGCTGACAAATCCAAAAGCTTTCCAGTAGAAAATAGGCCTGCTGAGACACTACAAACTTATGCTTCTCCCTACTCTTGGCTTGTTGTACATAAGAGTTCCAAAAAATGAGGTATTTTTTCTGATGCTGCTAATGTAGCCTACTGATTCTGCAGCAGGAAGCCTGTGATACCAAGACTAAAATAAACCTGGATTTTAGAGGGGGAATGCACCAAGGAATAGATACTATTTAATGAACAAAGCATCTTATTTTCAGGTAAATATCTGCAGTAATGTAAGAGGGGGGAACTGATCCATGAACAGACCTGCCTCTGATTGCTGAAACCTTTCCTAAGACAGTAGTAGCTCCTTTGCATGGAGAATTTGGAAACTGCTTTAGAAATGTGCCTGGCTGGTATCAAGTCAGTATTTACATCTCTGAAACCAGGGACCTCAGTGCAAGTGCTGACAGACAGACAGCACCCATGGGCTCTGACTCGGACTTCAGAAGATGTGCCCTGTTGTCAGGCAAGAGCAGTGATCTTTGACCAAGCTAAAAAAAAAAGGAATGTAGGGAAATAAAAAGCTTTCATTTGAGTGTTGGAGCAGAGTCAGTAAGAAAGCCAAACCTGCAGTTCAAACCCTCCAAAGGATAACTTTATATAAATACTTTTTATCAAACCTGTCTTATAGCAAAAAGAATTTGGATTTGGTAGCTGACTTTGCTTAAAGCAAATTAAATTTTATCCTGTAGGGTTTTTCATGTTCCTTGGCATTCAGTGCATTATTCAAGGGAGGTAGCTTTGCCTGATGACAGTGCTTCAGTGTCAAGGTAGCAAGATGCCAAGCATACATAATGTCTTGAAGCTGCAGAAGGAGGGCTGTGCAGAAATTTGCTCTGCAGTCTGAGGTGTTTGATTCCAAATGGTGGCAAACATGCTGGGTTGATTGCACTGATCTTCACATCTTGGCACACCTGGTAACCATGAAGATTTGTGTCAGTGAGCGGCTGAGCTGCTTTTCCATACCAGGCACACCACAGACACTGTGCCATGGAGCAGTCTCGGGGAAGGAGCTGGGGATGAGCCCTCCCTGGCATGGAGTGGTTCCCTCATGAGCTGGTCCAAGCAGATGAAGTGAACTGCCGCCTCAAAACTTTCACCTGTCTTTTCTTAGGGCAAGGCAGCTACTCCCTCTCTAACACAAGCACTCTGTTAATGCAGGCTTTTAAGCGCAGCCTTCACTTTTCATATCCTGTCTTGGAAACTATCTTGGGAATATGTAAAAGGTCCCAGACTTTCATTTCTTTACGACAAGGTGTTTTATATTTTAAAGAGCAAGGAGGTCTTTGTGTATGAAAAATTTGCTCAGCAACTACCAATACCAGCCATTTCTGAGGAAGTTATGTTCTGTGTAAAGCCACAGGGCAAGTGGGCGTGAATTATCCTACAGCTGCCTTGTTTTTCTGAAAGCAAATGGTATTAACTCATGGTCACCACTGTCTGATATGCTGGCAATGACTTTACATCAAGTGCTACTGTGCATCTCCCTCTGGCATAACTGACTGCTGTTGGACATGGGCTTCTATTTTACATGGCTCATTGATTTATGTCGGAAAGCAGTTTTGGTGTTCTTCCACGGCTTTTGATGAATATCTCACACAACTGAATCTCTGGCTATTCCCTGCACTGAAGAAGTATCCAAGTAGTTTGTTCTGCTTCATAAGCTCTAGTAGTTCAAATATGATGCTATGGATTTGATTTTAACCAGAACAAGGTCCGCAAGAAAATAGAGCTTGAAGAAATCTTGGGATGCTTTCTGATCCACCTTCCTCCTCCAAAACAGAACCGTCTCTGCCTGACAAAACACTGGCAAATATTTCAAGACCAAAGGTCATTCGGGGCCAACTGTACTCAATAAGGTAATCAGACCTGGTCTGGATATGCCACCATCCATGTGTATTTTGTGAGTACAGCTGAAGCATTTGTGTGTCACTGTAGTCTAGTACAGACACAGTCATGAAGTGAACTTTTAAATCCTTCCTCGAGAATCACTGTTCTAATCTGAGCTGTTGTCCTGTGGGTGGGAAGGGTGGAGGCATTCTGCAAGTGCTGTTTGATGCCCAGTGCGGCCGGCTGCTGGTTTGGTGACCAGTGAGATACTGCTCTGCCTCCCCCTCCCTCTTCCTAAGGCACAGGAGTCACTTTTACTGTTGTATTTAGAGAAATGTGTCCTATGGTGGTTAAGATACTACTGACAGCATTTTAAAACTATTTATGCAAACATTATTTCCTGGGCCAGTGATGTTGACATGTGAATATAAATGTCCCACGGGTGTCTCTGAATGTTGTCACTGAAATGCTGATGCTCAGACATGGTGTGACCCTCGCATCTAGGAGGTGCCAGCAGCATCTGCTGTAACGGCAGCAGAACAACCATGAGTTTACACTATTAGGCAGGGTCTGTGTCAAATGGAGCCTGGAAATAAGATCAATTTCCAGCTCTGCTGTGTCTATCTCACCTTGGCTCCCATTTACATTCTGTCCTTGTCCCTTCCCTTGTAAGATTAGAGTAATAATGCAAGACAGCCATTAAAGACTGGTGCCAGAGGTGAGCAAATGAAATACATAAAACATCAAATGTAAAGCCACAAGGAAAAACTCCCTACAAATGCTGTCAATTTATCACTGCATTGCTCAGATAACAGTGGTACAAGTGGTGTTTGGTTCTCAGAGATATTCTCATATAAGTTAAAGTAAATTCCCCAAATGGCACATGGATTTATTTTCCATTTATCTGCTCGTCTGGGTAGTGGCCCATCAATGTTCAGCTGAGTAGCACAAGAGCACCCAGCAGATAACCTTCCTACGCCAGAGATCAGCTTGTTTTCAAAGTGATTGCAGACTGAAATCTGAGACAAAACATGATTGATAGTCCATGGTTTAAAGAGTCACACTAACGCCTTATGATTCATCTATGATTTATAAGTAAGTACTTGTGCTGATACAATGATGGGATTGCTTGATGATTCATGTGTGATTTAATGTATCTGCAAGGCTCAGGCGTGTGTCACTCAACAAAACTTCCTGCTGAGCCAATGGGTTCACTGCCTTGGCTGTGCCCCCAGGCAGGTTCCCCAAACTCCTGCTGAAGAGCAGCAGAGGGGCCAGGAGGGCTCCCTTCTCCCAAGCAACCTGTCCTTTTCGAAGTCTAGATGGGCCTGATGCAAAGGAGAGAGTCACAGTTACATGTTTTCCAGGGTTTTGTTGTTGCAATTTCTCTTCTTCAACAAACAATTGCTATGGCAACCTTACTGCTGCTCAAGTCTTCTCACTTCCTATTTATTCTAAAACACAGCTACAAACTGTGGCTGCTCCAAACACTGACATATTTAAGCCATTAAAATCTTCAGATGAGAAAGAGTGGGCAGGAAAACGTGATCAGCCCGGAGAATAATATGACCCTTCAAGACTTCCTCTCTATGCAGATTTTGTATCTGAATTTTAGTCAGGAAATTGTAGTTTTCATTGGTGTAATGGTTTTTGATCAAATAAGGAAGGCTTTTCTGGTCAAAGTCAGCTGAGACCTGGTGGTGCAGCTCAGGGAGGAAGGATGCTGAGCATTTGGCTTTCCTCTTGGATGCTACAGTGTGCCCAGGGCTGGGGGAGATGGATCTGCTTAGATGAAAATTTTATCAAAAGGCAGTTTTGATAACTTTTGCAAGATACAAGATGTTCATGAGTCACCTGAGGGGATGCCTAAGAGGAAGGCAAAGAGACGAAAAAAAACCCCAAAAAACCCAAAAATCCAGGACAGAGCATGACCTCATCTCCCATTCCCAGCAGGTTTTGCCACCACACACACCCACCCCTGGGCACCTGCAGGTCCACCCAACTGCTGAGCTCTAATGAGAGACTTTCACCCTCACGTTATTTTTTAAAGACTTACAGAGATTAATAAGATTCTTGCTTTTGTTTTCTAAAGCCTGTTTTTCTTAAGACCAATTTATTTGGGAATTTGAAGGAAAGATTCACCACAAGGATCTTCTGCAAAAGATCCTTGGAGATTCTGAATGGGCTGTTTTAGGGTGCCCAGTCCCATCAGGCTGTGTAACATGGTGTCTGCTTGCTTCCTAAATCACTGGGATTCATCTTCTACATGAAAGAACAGTTTCTTATTGTAGAGAGCGTAACTATGGTGCTGCTGAGAGAAAGATTTGTGTCTCCTCTGTGCTCAGAGGGCTCCTGCCCTACTTTTTCTGCTGGTACAATCTAAGTGAAGGCACTGAGAAGGGACATCTCAGACCAGGTTCTGAGCTGATGTTGGCTGAAAACTCATCCCTTCCATCTTGGGCTGCCTACAAACATCTAGATCTAAAATCTATTCCTGGGCCTGCTACACAGCATGAAGTTGGGGGAAATAACTTGAATTGTCTGTGCCTGACTGTCCAAATACGCAAAGTAAGGATAAGAGGAATTACTTGTTGGGGTTTACAAGATTCGGTGTAATCATGCTTTGAGATCTGATTAACGGGATAGAGTTCAAGCATTTGTTATTTTCTTTGGCTCAGGTCTCTCCCTGTAAAAACAGTCAGTGGTCATGCTCTGAAACTGTTTGTATGTGAGGTTTGCTGCAAGCCCACAGAAGGAAATCAGAAGCTGTGGAAGGAAAATGCAGACAACTGCCTGGGGTGGAAAGAGGCTTTCCTGCAGAGGTGAGTCAGTTCCAGGGAAGAAGGGTGGCTGTGTCCAAAAATAACAATGCAGAAAACAGGCACACACCACTACCCTGACATTGTCCACTTGAGGAAGATGTTGGGTTTTATCTGCAACTTTTTTCTCTTTATTAAGCAAGCAGGTTTCTTATCTGCACTGAATGCTACCAGATCTGTAGATCCTGTATTCTTGGAATCCACGTTAACCGGGCCTTTGGAAAATACCCTGGCCACATTCTTCTTTGGGTGCAGAGGCACTTCAAAGTGACCCTGAGGAGGAATTTATGTCCAATTTATATCCTGTTTCCTTATCTATTTTGTAGGCAGGTTGATTAACATGCACTAGTGTTCATATTCTTGTAGCTCTCACTAATCATTCTCTTGTGTTCAGGCTGATTATACCAAGCTGTTACTGTTTGGATAATGCTGGTAACAAGCTTCTGTTCTTCAGTGCTCATGCAGTGGCATTGCTACTGAAGAGCTTCTTCGTCTTCTGTGACTCTCTAAGTAGTGCTGGGCATAACAGAAATATTATCCTGAATGCTTAACCCCTAGCAGGCTTAAAGCAAAATCTAAACTCTTTGGTGTGATTTTTTTAACTAGAGAAAAAGATCACTTTAAAATATAGACTCTTTTTGTAGAACAAAATAACAAGATCTTCACATTCAAAAGTTGGCAGGTAAATTACCTTACACGAAATGAAGTCTAGTAGTACCCATGACTGCCACTTACACGGGAGTCTGGAAGCAGAAGTGAAACAGAAATGATCCCCCCTGCAGAGAACAGGCCCTGGCATTTTACATACTTTTGTCTGTCTCAGGAAGGGAGAGAGGAAGGAAGAAGATCTTCAGACAAGAGCAAGTAGTGCTTCTCTCACCTACAAGACGCCTAAGCCCCTCACACATCTGCTGGCCTGCAGGAAGCTGGCTGGCCAGCCTCCCTCCAGCATCCTCCCAGGGGCCAGGGTACCTGCCAGCCTCCCTCCAGCATCCTCCCAGGGGCCAGGGTACCTGCCAGCCTCCGGCCCGGGGCCCACAAGGAGCTCCCAGGAAATAACATCTTCATGTGCCACAGCAGCGTGGTCCAACTCAAACAAATGGCAGGATACATGAACCTGGACCATGACATTTTTGGCCAGACTTGAGCCTGGTATGTCCCATGTACTATGGTGCAGGAAGACATGAAGGGCAGGAAGAGCTCCTGTTTCAGCTAGCTATGAATAATCAGACTCAGAAAGAAACAGAGCCTTCTCCATGTTTTCTCAGCATTCCTCCTCATCCTGGCTCATGTCAGAGTGATTCACCAGGAGCATCACTGTACCATTCAGCATCTCTCTGGTCATTTATTTTCAGTTACAAGACAGACTTTCTACATCAGGACCAAATTTAAAGCAATCCCACCTGCTTTTGTACTTAAAACACTGGTTGAAATAAGTCATTTTTCTCCTTTACCATATAGTGCTTGTTAATACTGTTAGTAGGAACCTGGCACAGACACCTCATTTATCAGCCCAGCCTGCTGCTTTTACATTGTGTAGTTGCTTATGGGCAGCTGTTGCTCACCTAATGCCTCATCACAGGGATTGCCCAGGCTATTGCAAATGTCCATTTAGAGAAAGAGTGTATCAGATCATGCTGTTATCATAGTAAGTGTAAACATGCTTCATAACACATACAAATTTTAGAAACAGTTGAGAAAAACACACACTGAATATTTCCAAGCATTTGTTGAGTGAAAATCTGTGTGTTTTGAGCTTTGCTGCAGATTATTTTAATAGCATCCCATTTTAATAACACATTTATCAACTAATGCACAGATACTAATGACTTCAATGTAAACAAAAGTTGGTTTTGATACAACTAAGAGTTTAATGTTAAAACACAAGCTCTACCTGACCAAAAAGATAAGTGTGGCTCTCTCCCCAGGACCTCTTTGTGGACTCCATTATCCGCAGGCTTGTTTTTTTGACATTGATTTAATTTTCGTTATGTTTATCTACTCTACGCTTTAAGACAGCCTGACAGGAAGGTTTCTCGATTAAAGAAGGAAGAAAAAAAACAAACTAATGTGTTGTTACTGACTTAGTTAGATGCACAGGTCTTTATTACACATCTCCAGACTTTTTATCAGCTAATGATAATGATAAATGAAAAGGCAGTCCACCTAGAGGAAAAAAAGGAGGTTGTTCATGGAAAAAACTGTATCAATGTGGGTCCGCACTAATGAACAAGGAGGTGGATTTGTAGGAGCTGGAAGATGCAGGGCACTGGCATCACAACACAGCCACTCACTCCAGTGCTGCTGGTTTGAACCCAGTTTGTGCTGCATGCCTCAAGATGTGGTTCCTCAGGGCAGCCCAGTGGCTGGTGGGTGAGTGTTTGAAGGCCAAACCAACTGCAGAAGGGACTGACCTTTGTTAGCAGGTTGAACACTGCATGGAAAGGGCTGTGAGCACCCCTTGGGCAGAGCAGACCCTGACGATGGGTGTAAGAGACTGCCGAGAATGGTCAGGGACCCCACTGACACTCACCATCTCCCACCCTCTCACTGTCAAATTCAATCCCATCTTCAGACTCACAGGTGCTTTTTGTCGCTCTGCTTCCTCAGGGAGCCTTATCAGACCCTACCTGCTCTAACACGCCAGAATCACTATTTAATTTTCAGTCTGAAGCTGTTCCTGAGCAGAGCAGCCCATTTGCTCTGGCAGAGCAACTGGTGACAGCAGCTGTGCCATCCCCGAGCTTAATCATCATCCTTATCCCTAATGTTTGCTGCACTAATAGAGGTCACTACCATTCCCACTCTTCCCCAATTTACTAGACTAAATTAAAGTTATTTTCTTCGTGTTGGCCAGGCTTTCCCTCCCAGTCATTCCCAGAGCCTGGTCTACTTCGGATTGCCATAGGACAGTCTGTCCCTACACTGTGCATCACCTCCTCTTCACAAATGTCATTGTCTCCCTTCTTCCTTTCATGTCAAGGTAATTCCTTAAAATATTAAGTAAGTTTTGCTCTTAAACAGTAAAATCAAAGAAGCACCATTGCTTGAACTGGGAAGTTTTGTAGTCCAAGCATGGATGGAGTCAGCCCTTATGCTGTGAATCCAAATAACCTCATTGATTTCAGTAGGTTTATGCTGATTTAAATCTGTGACATTTCATCAGATTTATACACTGCATTTTTAAGGACAAACCTGAATTTGGATCCTCATGCAAAAATTATCTGGATGTCTGTGGTTATTAAGGTAGCCTCCCCCCATAAGCTCTCAGGACCTGGATGTCGTAGGTCAGAGTGCACAGGTAGGGACAAATCATTTCTCAAGCAGCAAATGGTGAATGCAACAGACAGATCAGTCACAGACAAATCTTTCTGTGACAAAAATCAAGGTAATCTGCTGAGGCTGAGGAGACCATACACAGCTCTTGGCTTTTACTGTGAGGTTAAAGCCAGCTGTTGACAAAAGTGAAATGAGGAAAAATTAGAAAGAACATGTCTATAAAGTGACAGTAAAAGCTAGCCTAGGATATTGCCCAGGAAGCCAGTCTGAAAGCCTGTATTGGGAAGTTTGTCTGGGCTGTTATTCTGGTCATACTAAATTGGGAGGAGCTGTTGACTCCCTCAAAGGC
This sequence comes from Oreocharis arfaki, assembly GCA_013398015.1. Taxonomy (NCBI): domain Eukaryota; kingdom Metazoa; phylum Chordata; class Aves; order Passeriformes; family Paramythiidae; genus Oreocharis; species Oreocharis arfaki. The sequence goes on from VZRR01008877.1 coordinate 779,166, forward strand.
AGACAGGCCCTGCAGAGAGACCTTGAAAAATTGGAGGGCTGGGCAATGACCAACCATATGAAGAGTAATAGACACAAGTGCCAGATCCTGCACCTGGAATAGAGCAATTCAGGATGTATGGACAGACTGGGGAATGAGACACTGGAAAGCAGTGCCATGGAAAGAGACCTGGGGGTCCTGGGCAACAGAAAGTTGAATTTGAACCAGCAGTGCCCTGGCAGCCAGGAGGGCCAGCCCTGTCCTGGGGTCCATCAGGCACAGCATCACCAGCTGGGCAAGGGTGGGATTGTCCTGCTCTGCTCAGCACTGGGGCAGCCTCACCTCGAGTGCTGGGGGCAGTTTTGGGTGCCACAATAAAAAAAAGACATTAAGCTGTTAGAGAGTATCCAATGGAGGACAACAAGGATGGTGAAGGACCTTGAGGGGAAGCCGTATGAGGAGTGACTGAGGTCACTTGGTCTGTTCAGCCTGGAGGAGACTGAGGGGAGGCCTCGCTGCAGTTACAACTTCCTTGTGATGAGAGGAGGAGGGGCAGACACTGATCTCTGTGGTGACCAGGGACAGGACCTGAGGGAATGGCCTGAAGTTGTGTCGGGGGAGGTTGAGGTTGGATATTAGAAGAAGGTTCTTCACCCAGAGGGTGGCTGGACAATGGAACAGGTTCTCCAGGTCACAGCACCAGCCTGACGAAGTTCAAGAAGCATTTGGACAATGCTTACATGTACCTCATATGTACCTGGAGTTGTCCCTTGCAGGGCCAGGAGCTGGCCTCAGTGATCCTTATGGGTCTCTTCCAACTCAGGATATTCTGAGTCTGTTATTCTAAGAAAGAGCTTTGCAGAAGAAAAAAAAGAAAAAAGAAAAAAGAAAAAANAAAAGAAAAGAAAAGAAAAGAAAAGAAAAGAAAAGAAAAGAAAAGAAAAGAAAAGAAAAGAAAAGAAAAGAAAAGAAAAGAAAAGAAAAGAAAAGAAAAGAAAAGAAAAGAAAAGAAAAGAAAAGAAAAGAAAAGAAAAGAAAAGAAAAGAAAAGAAAAGAAAAGAAAAGAAAAGAAAAGAAAAGAAAAGAAAAGAAAAGCTGTTCCATAATCAAGAATTTTTAAGGTGCAGAGTGGGATGGTCAAGTAAAGATCCTGCTGTGCTGCTTCTCCAAAAAAACCCCAGTTATGCATACTGTAAAATCACTTATAGCCTGGGCTCACTTTTCATATTTTAGTGATGGATTTCCTAATGTGAGCAAATGTGGGATTTTCCAGGCATGTCACAACAGCACAACCCTGTCCCAGGAATTCCTGGCAGATAAGTCTGAAAGGGGTGAGGCTTCGTTCGGAGACAAAATTTCTGGGGAAGGATGGTTTGCATCCTTCCCATTTGCATCAAGCCCATTTGGCTTTTTTGCCTTTAAACCTCACTCATGCATTGACAGCTATGATTTGTTGTGATATTCCCGGTGACTGTCAGGTCTACACACTTTTCCTAGCTTTGATACCCTGCAGAATAGGGGCAGCTGAAAGGGAGAGAATGCCCACAATGACAAAGAGGCCGTGATGCAAACTTCTCAAACTTCTCTCATATGAGACAACCAAGAATCACAGCAAGGCTGATTTTGGTGGGGAACACAAGACGACCCTTGAGGACCTAATGTTCTCCAGGAGGTGGCTGCACTGATTGCTTTGCACCCTCATGATGCCAGCCCTTGCCTGGGGCATGGGAGTGTGTGTGCACACCTGTGATGGAGTTGATGGGGTCAGAGCAAGCTGAGCTCTGCTCTGATGCTGCCCATTGCTCATCTCAGTTGTGATAAACACCTTTCTTTGACTTTCACAGTCCAGGTGCATCGTGGAACCAAGTATTGCTAGCAGAAGACAGAATAGGCCTTTCATATTAAAAAAGAAAGAAGGTGCTGTGAAACTGTGTCTCCAAGGCCTTTAGCCAAATTTCTCTAAACTTGCCATTTTGGATTGTTGCAGGGTGTTTTATTGCTGCATTTAACCTAGACAACTCTCAGAGATTTCTGGTGAGCATCAGAGAGCCTTCCTACCCTCCAGCAGATCCACACTCCCACCCAAATTGGTGCCACCTGCGAAGTGGCTGAGGGTGCCCTCAATCCCCTCGTCCAGATCATTTATAAAGATATTAAGCAGGTCTGGCCTCAACACCGAGATGGGGGAACACCACTTGTGACCAGCCACCAATTGGAGCAGCTGCACCCATCACCACCCTCTGGGCCTGGCCATCCAGCCAGTGTTTTACCCAGGGAAGAGTACATCAGTCCAAGCCATGAACAGCCAGTTTCCCCAGAAGAATGCTGGGAAAACGGTGTCCAAGGCTTTAATAAAGTCCAGGTATACCACTTCCACAGCCTTTCCCTCATTCATTAAGCTCTCTCTGAAATTTCTCAAAGAGGATTTAATTTTCTTACCCTACAGAAGTTCTAATTTTGAGTAGGGTTTTTCCCCATTTGTCAGGAGAGCACAGGCCACCAATTAGCTCAGCCAGAGAGAATAATGGCTGAAACTATCAGTTCAAATTGCAGGTTTGAAAAAGGGTTCTTGGAAACATATAATCCTGATATTGTGAAACCATAAGACAGGGTTCTGCATATGTGAGGATGGTCACACTGGAAATTTGGTAGATGTGTTATTATGAGCCTGATGTATTATCTGGAGAGGGTGGGAGAAGAACTAAATACTTTGAGTGATATCTCAAAAGCAGAGAAAGAATAAAGGCACACTACCATGGCATGAACATTCTGAAATAAGATAGGTTGAACTTATTATAAAATGTATTTGATATGCATTCACTTCCTTTCTGGCCAGTATATAGCCCATGAATCAGCTCTAATTTTCCCTAATTGTATTCAGGAACCCTTGTTTAGTAGATTGAATAAATGACAAATTTTTAGCCTCCTGGCTTTCCAGAGTGTTTGTCTCAATTACATCTGATACAAGGCCATTCTCCAGCATATTTACCTGCAATTTAGCGTCTGTCCCCGGTATTTTTCCAGCTAGAACAAGAAGATAAACCCTTAATAAGCAGAAAATGTTATTCTGCTAAAATCAGGGAAACACCAGGACTTGCAAATGTGACATTAATACCTAGCAATTGTTTGAAATGGCTCTGAGCAGTTTTTCTCAAAATCCCTTAAACCCTCTCTACATTAAAACTACTCTACGGGAGTAGTGTACATGAAATGCATAGATTATTCATGCTGATTATTTACTTGCAAAGCTTTGACAGCAGCCAGGAAGGGAACTAGGAATGCTCTGTGTCTCCCCAAGCCAAGAATGTGGATTTTCTTGCTGTTCATCCCCAATTCTCCCACTTTATATCATGACTCAACTGCCTGATGGAAGAGTTTGCAATTACAGCTTGGCTGATTACGTCCCCAAATTGTGTGCTGTGGTTTCTAGACTTCGCATGCAATTTTGATGAATGTATGATTTTATAATTTCACTTTCAAGAAGCACTTTGTTGTCCTATTTTGTCATTTTTCCTGCTGATAAACCCTAATGACCTGTATATTTAAGCCACCTGGAAGCCAAGACACAAAAGCCAGCAATAGGGCAGGCCAGGACTCAGTTCTCCTCTTAAAAAAACACTCAGTTGTTTGTTTAGCCCAGGTGAGAGCCTCGGTGCGGAAAAGATGCCTCAAGCAAGCTGCCTTCAAGTGCTGATGAGCCCGAGACACCATTGATGCAGCCCTTGGGTTTCCATCAGCTGGGCTCAGAGACAGCTTTCAAGCAGGCACTGCCTCCTGTCAGGGGGTTAGTGCTCCACTGAAAAAGCTGTAACTAAAGGGCAGAGGAAAGTTCCTCCTGTTTGTGCCTGCAACCAAAATAATCTCTCCCGGACCAGTCAGCTCAGCTGGAGGAAAGGCCTCGGGGGTGACATGGTCTCTGCTTCCTGTTTTTCTCTTTGCAGAGTAAATGGATTTCTAAGGTCTCTAGAGACATGACTGAACCAGAACCTCAGATCTGAGCATCCTTGAACTTTTGACAAGTTTGGATTCAGTCTGGAATGCAGAGATTTCAGGTCAGATGTATTTTTAATACTATTTATCCTCAGAAAGCTCTGCTCATCCTGCTGCACTGCACCACACAAGGCCTGCAGGAGTGCTGCTGTCCCTGTGAGCCAGCATGCTGTGTTCAAAGGGAGGATGAATCCCAGCCTGCCGAGCAGCTGGGCAGGTTTTCTTTGCCATCCTGTGTTATACGAATTACAAAACTGTGCCTATGTAAGAGAGGTCTGTTGTTGGCAAACCCTAGTTACACTCTGGAGGTAAGGTGGGGAAAGAGCAGCTCTTTTGTGCCTCCCCAGCTATGGGTGAAACATCAGTAACACATTTTAGCATCCAAAATAAGTAATTTCCCCTAAAAGTCTTGGTTTTATTAAATTTCCATTAGTCTTCTCTTCAGTTTTAGATGTTTGATTATGGGGACACAATCTTTATGAATGCAGATGTCCAAATTAGTGCTCTGGTCTGAGACGTAAAATGGGACTAAACCTCTATTTTTTGTATTATTATTTACTGCTGTCCCGAGAAATAGTGCAAGTCAGTGGAACCAGATCGTTCAGCCTCATGCCATAACTTTTCAGCCACAATTCATATGATCTTCAGTTAGCCTTTTGCTCCAAGTGGTCATTAAATGCTGATTGTTAAAACATGGACTAAAGATTAAGATCATTATAATTATCTTTGGACCCTCATGGAAAAAGGCCACCTTGATAAATCCATTTTTCAAGCTCTTTAGCCTGAAAAGGAGCCTTTTTCCTCTTAGGAAATAAGGTCTGCATAGCCATTTTAAATTTATGCTTTTTTATTTTATTAGTATTTCGTGGTCTGAGATGATGAGGTTGATGTCAGGTGTGTGTCCTCACTTGTCCCAGTGGCTGCCACTGGTGCAGGCATGAACGTGAAGCCTACAAGGGGCAGTGTGGGCAACTGGGCTACCTGGGGTTTTGTCCATCCCAGCTAATGTCCTTCCATTTATAATTTTGGCCACACATCTCCTGGAAATGTTGAATGTGGTGATGCCAAATGGTGCTTGCAAGTGCTTTGGCAAGGCTATGTGTCAAATCCAGCTTTCTAGCCAGGAGTGCTGGTGTCAGATGATGCCTGCTTGAGGTTTCCTCACACTTTTCCAATTACAGCCTTAAAGTGTGCAGGTGAGGTTTGGGCATTCCCTTGCCCTTTATGCGCAGTGCCACACAGGCTTTCAGTAAGCTACAGCTACAGGGTAGCCAAAAGTATGTGCAAGTTCCTGGGTGCAATCTCAGTAGTATTTGTGTTTTCATGGTGTTGTGATGTCTCCCCACTGAGTTCAGGGAGAAATTACTTCTGAGACAAGGGAAGGCAAGGAGCTGGAGCCTTCCTCTGCAGCTTCCCAGGATAAGTGGGCTTTCTGCCTATTAAAACACCAACATTATTCTATTAAAGTAGGAAAGACTTTTTCCACTAGCTAATGTGCTATTACTTATTTATGTAAAACCACTGCACTTGTTAGTGAATTATCTATCTCCCTAAAATCAGGTTTTTCATCTCACAGGGTTTACTTGCACCTAAGGATTTGTTGCCTGGGACCAAAGCCAAATCCTTCTGGGCAGGACCATGTGCAGCACAACCATTACCATTCCTGGGGTAGGGATGGTGCGAGACCAAGCCTGATCATCTCCCCACTGCAAGCACTTTTCCAGGGGTGAACTGCAGAGCCTGCAGAGGATACACAAATACTGACGCACAAAACCACTTGTGGAAGCCCCAGATAAAGACATTTGGGTCTTTTGAAGGAGACCTGCCTTTACCATGGCTTCTTACACTGTGTTGGTGTTGAGTGTCCTAAGACAATTTCACTGCTGCTGAGCTCATTGGGGAGACCAAAGGCTGAAGATATGGATGCTGTAGAGAGAATGGTCATGGCTCAAAATCCTCCACTAACAGCTTCCACAATGCAGGCTGCTCCTTTTAGTTTCATACACTTCCTTATTAATTCTAGCTTGAATATTACCTCTTCCCAGCAAATCTCCAAGTTCTAGGGTGTTCCTATATGTCACATCTTATCTCCTGCCAGCAAAAAGCTAGCAAAGGTAGTTTCTGCATTAATGCAAAGATAGCATTAAAGAAAATAATAGAAGCAGAAAAAAGTTAGTTTATTCATGAAGAATAGACTTCTAGTTGCAACTACCAAATCTGTCCTCCAATCCAAGGTGGCATTTTCTCCTGGGCAAGGAGAAAGCAGGGATTTGTGTGTGGAAGGGGTTATTTTTTCTCATGCTTTGTGTGCTTTCTCAAGCTTATTTCAGTATTCTGAACAATTACTCCACATGAACAGGGATTTCATCCTCCCAGTGTTACCTGGAAGCTAATAGCATTGGAAGAAGGGAAACTGCCTCCTGAGTAAAGGCATTAGGCATGTAGATAATGGCTTTTAGCTTTCTGGTTCCCAAACACTCTCTGTTCCTGTGAGGGTTCCATAAATCACCCTCCCCAGTGTTGGTCTCCAGCTGCTCCAGATGTGCACAGTGCTTCTGAAAGCCATCATGTGCAGAACGAGTCTGTCTCACTCATGGGAGAGACAACGTTGTGGCTTCCTCCTGGATGGGGAAGGCTTGTGCCTCCAGCTCAATGCCGCATCTGTAGTCTGAGAGATCCTCTCCTGAAGCCCACAACAGCCTTTTTGGGCTCAGGAAGCATTGGTGGACATGAAGGACAAAGCCGCTGCTGGACATGAAGTCTGCTGCTGCCAGCAAAGGCCATCTTGCCATGGAAGAGCAGTGGTGTAACAGGGAGCATGTGGCTGCTTTGGTGCTCCCAAAAAGCTCCAAAGAAACCATAGTGCTAATTAGGTTTTCAGAATTAACTAACTGGATGTCTTTTGTTTGTTGCCCACCTTAACCTCTCATCAGCAAAAGTGGAGGGACATCTAGGTCTGCTCCTGTCTCCTTCCTCATTAAAGGTCTTCTGCTGGAAGTGCTCCTGCCCATATCTGAGGGTAGGGGACCAGTCCACATCCTCCAGTCTTCAGGTCACCTCCTCCCACACACTGTTTAACCACTTCCTGACCTGTGCTGCCACAGACATGGTCTTGCCTTTCCTGGGTGGCACTGCTGCTCCAGCACAGCTGTGCTGTTTGGCAGTCTGGATTGTGACCAGTTCTGCACTCAGTCCTGTGTGGCTTGTGTTGAATTGCCTCATGTTATTTTTGTTACGTAGTGGCATATTGATCCAGCAAAACACCTTGCTGGTGCCTTCGGTAGGAAAGTCTTTGAGAAGTCAGCAAAAACTAAAAATCCCTCCAGAAGAATTCAGTGGAGCAGCACAAAAATCTTCCATCATTATGTTGGTGCTGTCCCACACCATGAGGTGTTTCTTCATGTACATGATGCTAGTACTGCCCTTCTGCAGACTTTTGGAATAAGCTTATTTGAGTAACCCTGCTGTGTTCTGAGGAAGACAGGGAAAAGTTGGGCAGGTTTTGATGTTGGTACTGACATTTGTAGAAAATGGTATCAGGAAGTGCTCAGAACAAGCCTCCCCTGGTGCTAATGACTCCACAGTGTGGGCTTGGTGCTGAAGGCGTAAAGGGAGGGCGAGGAGGAGAGCAGCAGGGGGCACAGAAGGGGAGACCTATGATGTGCCATGTCTATTTGCTGCCATCTCTTAGGGCAAGCAGCAGCCTTTCAGCGTGCCACATATTTCAAGAGCTGTCAGGATGGAGAAAATGGGCTCCTGTCTGGCAGCACTGGGAAATAGCTGATGGTGGATACATGCTGGCTGTACTATGTCCATAACAACCTTATGGCCTTTCTTAGGTGAATTTCTTCAGTGACTGTAATGGTTCCAGATTTGAGGGTGGCATTTCAGCAGCTGTGATGTATGTTAGAGCAGACACTGTGTCTGAAAGCTCCCAAGACCACACTTGCTCTTGCTCGTGCCTATTTCATTGAAAATAGCACTTTCAGGAAAAACACTTTTGAAATAACATATTCCAGTCACCACAACATGGAAAGGAAGTGACACAGCAGGCTGCACAATAAATAGGAAAGCAGATAAATCCAGGGCCAGATTTATGAAGCAACTGTTTTCAACAGTCTAAAAGTAGTGAAAAGCATACAGTAATCAGAGCAGCAATATCTCATTTTGTATTGTGCAGTCTGCTATGCAGTGGCTGGACAGGTAAAAACAGTTAGGGGCACTGCCACAGTATGAGGTGGCATGGCCCTCCACACCTTTTGCAATAGCCCTAATTCCTCCTGGGGTTACTTGTCCACAGGGCTGCTGGGGTCCTGTTGCAGACGCAGCTTTGAGGATGCACACAAGCACATCAAAAGTAAACAGCTCACTCAGGAACAAACACTGGGGCTTGAGCAGATGCACATATAATGGAGTTGGGCACCTATATAGGATTTTTCAGGAAGGGCACAGTGCTGCAGGTGGCATGGGAAGCCCTGACAGTCTTATTTCAACTGCTATTGAATTATTCCTAATGAAAATTTTTTTGCCTCTAAGTGCTCCCTGCTACTCTGCATTGATCATAATTATTTACCTTTCAAAGGCTATGTAAGGGTTGATTAGCACAAACACGCAATTTGTTTGGGAAATAGGGAATGTTTCTTCAAATTGGAGCTAGATATCACTAGCTCTAGTAATTGGAAGAAGGTACCAAATTCTTTCGACTAATCAAAATAAACAGGAGATGATTACTTTGACTATTGATGTAGCTCACAACTCTAAAGGGATTAAATTATGGATGCGTCAGAATGCCACCCCAAAGTCCTTCATGGCAGGGCTGCTCTGGATCTGTTCATTGCCCAGCCTGGGTTCCTCTCAGGGGTTGCTCTGACCCAGGTACAGCACCTTGCACTTGATCTTGTTAAACCTCATGAAATTCCCACAGTCTCACTTCTTGAGCTTGTCCAGGTCCCTCTGGATGGCATGCCATCCCTCAGGTGTGTCAACTGCACCACTCATCTCTGTGCTATCTGCAAACTTGCTGAGGATGCACTTCAGCCCTTCATCTACATCATTAATGCAGATATTAAATAACACTGGCCCCAGTATGTACCCCTGAGGACACCACTGGTCACTGATATCCATCAGGACTCTGAGCTGTTGACCACAGTCTTCTGGATCTGACCATCCAACCAGTTTCTTATCCACCCAACAGTCTATCCACTGCATCCATCTCTCTCCATCCAGAGAGGGATGTTGTGGGGGACCATGTCAAAGGCTTTTTATCCATGTAAAACCCAGGCTCGTAGCATGTTACTGCTCCTGGAGCTGTACAGTTGCGTGGGTGCAACCCTGCCTCCACCCTACTCCAGACCAGGAGTGCATACATTCACAAAGGGCTGGAAATAGATGTGAAAATTGGGATCTGCTCCTTCCACAGTGCCTGCTCTTCCTAGAGCCATTGACAGGATGGACTCATGTCTCTTGTCTAGTCACTAATAAAACAGTCCTGATGAAATAAGTAATTGAAAATGTGGTCCCTCTCCCCCTGTCCACTACTGTTATAAATGTGACAGGACTCCATTCCCATGGATTTTTTCTCATGTGCTAGCACCCATTTCAGGAGACACCCAGGGCATGGGCCTATGTGCTCATCCTGGAAGGGTGGCCACAGGGAGCTGGAGGAATCAAATCCTGAACCCTCTTGGGTGGAAACAGAAATACGCATTTCACACTCTTATTTAAACATTAAATCACCAAATGCATCCTCTCTCAGTTCCTTCCTCTCTTTGGGTGATTTTCAGACAGAGGAGATGCTAAGCTGTAAACAACATTTTTTTCCAGCATCATCTCACTCCATAAATGGTTATTCTGGCTTCACTGTGGCAGTTTTTATTGTGTGATTAGGCTGACAATGTGCTAATGCTATGCCCTAGACCTTCCACATTCCTTAGACAGAATTTACACATAGAGAAAAAAAAAAAAAAAAAAACACAAACTGAGGAAGCATTTTCTGTATGGGAAATTCTGGCCCATCCCCATACCTCATTTTGCAAGGTCACTCTCTGAACATTGCAGACTTGGTCAGCTGCTGCTCCAGCATCTCCTAAAGCATGTATTAGACTCTGAAGGTCATTTGCTTCCGCCCGTACCTGCAGCCCCACGTGATGAAAGCAAAGGAGGGCTGTCACTGGAGCAAGGCAAATGTGAAATGCAGCCTCCCCATCACATGGCAGGGCACAATGTGAATGCAGGCACAGTGGCTTTGCATCTCTCACCACTGGCAGTGGTTCAAAGGCAGAGGTATGTGGGGATGTCACTGTGAACTGGTCCGAGTCTGTGTTCCACTTTGCATCCACAAGTTTTTCCAGATATTGCAGAAGCTGAGGGTTCCACTACCCACTCAATACATGACATATAGTTATAATTTATTGAAGCATAGTGAGTCTCCTTTTGTTATGTTATGCTAGTATTCAAGTACACTGAGGAAGCATGCCTATGCTTGGAGGATGAATGCCATTCAGGGCACTGATGTGGTTAAGTGCAGTTCCTCATGTAGACAAGCCCAGGTTGTCCTTCTCTGGCTGGGCAAGGTTTGACCATCCCTGGGTGTCACTGAAAAACCTTTGCTGTGAAAGAGCTGTTTATACCTACCTTGTCTCAGCAAAAGATGAGGTTTGGGTAGCAAGAGGATCAACACAAAATAGCTAACAGTAGAACTTCTTGAAAGCGTGAGAAAGAAACTTTTTCCCCGTCTTTTGCCAGTGCAGGAGAGAACACACCAAGGTTTGTTAGAAAAACCCTATGCTCCCTTGCAGTTTCCTTTATGGGCAAACCTTCTGCATGGTGTCTTCCTGCTTTTTCTGCTGTGGTTATGATCTCCAGGGTTTTCTTTGCAATTGCAAGTTTGGTGAGAAAGAGCCTATGGGGCGTCCTATGACCACAGGCTCCAGCAAGTCTCAGGGCAGCAGAGACCCTTCCCCTCAGCCCACAGCAACTAAGGACCAGCATAATTTACCCATTGAGAAGACTGATACAAACATTTATCTCCCCAGCAGCCTGCAGCTGCTGGTGTGGGAAGCATCTCATTTCCAGCTGATGATAGCCTTATTAGGGTATTTTTTTAGCAATGCTAATTGACAGTTTCCTGCTACTGATTCTCCTTTCACAATTTCCAAGGGGAAGAGAAAAGCTGGGAAAGCACCAGGGACACCCATACAAATATTCAGATCTGGAAATCACAGAGATGCACCTGCCGGGATGTGGCTGGTGCTGGGTAGGGAGTGCGTGAGTGCGAGTGTGTTGTGAGACAGGTAGAAAAGAGCTGAGGGAACCTATGGGGGTTTAGTGCAGGGGAAAGTGGAGGTTATCTTTGTCATCATTAAAATGATAAAGCTGCACCTCCTTTCTTGAAGAGCATCTTGCAGTCTGGGGTGGTTGCTCAAACCTTGGATGCTATAATCAAATTTCTGGTTAATTGAATTGGGAATCTCTCATGGTATCGCCAACCAGCCCTCAGTACTTTCCCCCATCTTTCTACAGTGTGGACATGGACCTGTCTGTGCTTGAGAAGGGATGCAGCACATCTTCCTCCAACACTGTGCCCAGCTGAGGGGATCAGTGCCTGTGCAGACAAAAGGGGAATCCACAGATGACAGTTGGCATTTCATCTTATGAGCAGTTGGTTTTGATTTACCCATGATTTAATCTTAACACTTAGGATGGGAGCAAATCTAATAGGAGACGGCTTATTGAGTCTTATTGCTGCTTCCTTACACACCTTGGACAACCATCTTTCAGTTCACTTTTATATTTACCCACACATATGCACTCCAGGGATTCATATCACTATTTCATCCCAGCTTTTGGAAAAGAGATAGCACCTTGACAACCAGGGACATGGGTAGGCTGTGGGTATGCAGGGTGCTCCCCCAGAGCCCCAGCTCAGGGACAAAGTCTTCTCCATGTACCAGCCCTCTGCACCAGCACAGGGGGCATAACCTCCCAGCTGTCCTCACGCTAGTATGCCAAAAAGGGCACATCCTGTGGCACTGACAGCAGCCAAGCCTGTTGTGAAGGTTTTTCTATGCCTAAAAATGAAAGAAGTTTCTGAGGTTGAAGGGAGGTGCTGAGTCTTTCTAAGGAGAAGTCAGCACAAAACAACAGCTTGGAGCTGGATAAAAATCCCAAGCCTTCCTCAGCTAAAGCCAGATTTGAGCTTCCTTAAATGTGAAATGAAAAAAGGCAAATACACTGTTGCAAAGAAGCTAGGAAAAGAGAAAGGCATTACATTTTAGCTTGACAACTATTTCTACTTCTGTGAAAATACATAGAAAATTTTTTTAACCTCAAATGTAAGAAATTTTTATTCAAAATGTTATTGGTTAGTGAACCCACTTAATATGTGAGACATGGCCATTTTATACGTGCAGGCCATATTTTCAGGTGTTTTTTCCCCAAAAGGTGTGCGAGTGCATGTGTGCACAGTTACGGCTCTGCAGGTGTTAATGGCCATCACTGGGAGGGGAAGGGTCCATGAACTTGCAGGTCTCATTAAGGTAGCGGTGGGTCCAAGCCAGCAGAAAGAGCAGCCAAATGCCTTTAGGTATTAAAAGCAGCTGCAGACAAGGACCTAATGAAAGCATTAGTCTACCTGGCCTGAGCAGAGATAAATTAGGCAGGTTAACCAGAGCTTTTCTGATTACAAAAGAAGAGCAAGAGTTGGAGGGCTCCTGCCTTCAGACAGGAGATGGAGGGGCCTGGAGGGAAGCAGAGCACTGGGGCTCCTTGCAGTGCTCCCTCGTGCTCAGAGAGACAAAAGGAAAATGCTTGCTTTAGTTTGGGAGAATAGATCCAATTTACACAGGCTGCTCACCTGTCCCAGTAGTCTCCTTCCAGCAGAGGGGTGGTGGAGGATGAACCACGGTGCCTGTGTGGGGCAGTGCAGGCTGCGCGCCCGGAGAGTGGGATCCACTGCCCAGGCAGGGGGGGAATAAATAACCCTGACCACAGCACTGAACTGCAGCCAGTAAATCACTCGAGCCTGCTGAGCCCCAAACCAGTCCAATGAGGCACTGATTGCACAGACAGTGCTGCCCACCTGACAGCTTCTTCCTTCTCCTCGTCCTCCTCTGCTCTGTCACTTGGGGTTCTGCTCTCTTATCTCCATTGTTACTGGTCAGAGACATTCAGCCAACATCAGCTATACGTAAAAAAATACTAAAAAAGGAACTCCACTGTTTGTCTGGAAAAGGAGAGCTTATCCACTGGGGCTGGGACAATCTGCAGCTTTCCAGCGATAGAGACCTTAGGGGTTTTGCATGAGTCCAGGATGGAGGACTTGAAATCACCCAGTTGCAGATCCAGTTTGTTTGTGCCTTTTACCATTTCTCTCTGAATCCTGCAAAACTGCCCTCCAGGTAACTAGGTAACTAATGCACCAGAGATTATAAAGTGCTGTGTTTAAAACATTCCAAAATTAGCTTTCCTGCAGTCCAGATGGTGCATTGTGAATGCTTAATGGCATGGTATAAAGACTTTATTGGCACTCGTGAGGGATGATCTGAACAGCTGACTTTGTGCCTCTTCCCTCTGTGCGTAATGCATCTGTTGAAGCCCATGCCAAAAACCACATCCCACCACTTTGTATTTCATGCCTGCGTGTGTGTACATACAGTTACTAAATGACAGTAGATAATATTGAAATAAAATCTCGGCAAGCTACACTTTACACTTGTTATCTTGAATATTCAGTTAACTCTCTGTCTCCCTCCCTTGTGCCGACTTCTGCTCATTAAGTGTTTCCATCTCCTGCAAGTCTGGGTCCAGCACTGGGGTAAAGCAGTGTGGTGTTTGTGTTGTGGGGTCTGGTTCTTGCTGTGCTTCCCATTTCCCAAGGGATTTTCAGACTGAAACACTGAGACTGATGAGCCCTAGGGTGGGCTGTCAAGCTTGGAACAGAAACCTTGGCTGGAACCAGGGCTCAAGCTCCACCAGGTCCTCCTACCTCCACACAAAGTGTCTTCCCATCCACCAGAATAATCAAAGCCCCTTACAAGAAAATAGCTTCTTCCAAGGACTACTGAAGTACTCTCATAGCATCGATATTCACATCTCTCTTTTCTAGCATTAGTATGGCCCTTCTTTTCTTGTGTTATTTTCCAAATAACATCACAGATGACCAAGGCAAGGCACAGCAGTACTGGGAAGGCAGTGATGTTGCCCAGCATGTGCTCAGAGCAGGGTGCCAGCAGGTTTAGCTCTGCCCTGGCCAGCAGCTGGCACAACAGAATCCTGGACTTCTACAGTTCTCTGAACACCTCCACGAGAGACACATTGATGAATAATGAGACGTGACTGTCTGGGAAATGCTTTGCAACACTGCTGCAAGGAATATTTCTGGGATGAATTCTACATGAGGCCGCTGAAGAACGAAATAGCCGACCCTCTCTTTGCTGTACTCATCAGCATCAAGGTTGCAGCAAATCAGGTGGAGCATCTTCTTGACGCTCTGCATCTTCTTGAAGGAGAAGAAAGAGACCAGCAAGCAGCCTGGCAAGAGCAGAGCATGGCTTCTTAAAAAGTGTGCATTGTGCTTGGGAACTGCAAGCGAGCAAGCACAAAGGTGTCTAAAGCAGGGAATGTTGGACATTGGCCCTTTGCAGTGGGTAAGGAGCTGGATTTCTGCATCTCTGGTGGAAGGAGAAGCTCAGATCTGAGCTGGACTCACAAGTGCTTTGGGGCCACTCGGTCATGCCTGCAGCAGTGTAGCAGATGTGATTCACCACAGCTGCTGCCACGGTGATGGGCCACACAGAGCCCAACTGCTGCAGATTTATGTCACTGGCAACAGAGGGAATATCACCGGTTATGTGATGCCCACAAAGTGTTATCTATTTCCTTTATGTTTATTGTGGGTTTTTTTTTCAATATGCCACATAATACTGTCATTTATGAAGAGATGAAATAAAATCTATTTGATCAAATAGCTTCTCAAGGTCACATATAAAACATGTATTCGACTAGATTTAATTGGGAGGGGAGAAACAGCCCTGCACAGCTCAGCCTTCTTGGGGTTTCCATACATAAAGAAGATGGCTTGACAAGGTTTCCAGTCCTGCTCAGCCACAAATGTAGATCTTTTCATGTAGACATGACCCACTCATGCTGCAGAGGCTGTTTGTCCCTTCCCTGTGCATAAGGACAGAGAGAGGGAGGCTCGGGGAGCCATATCAAAAAGTATGGCTTCAGCTTTGTTTTCAGTCCTGTTACAGGGTATCCATGGAAACGAGGATGATTTTCCAATCCTTTTCTGGGGAAGGCACGGCATTCACTGCAATACAGTCTCTTCTACTAAAATTTTGCAAAATAGCCCCACAGGGTGACTGTTTTTTATCCAAAAAGCCTGCAGTACATCTGGTTGGAGGGAGCAGCCCATTTTAACCCTCCCACAAAACCTGGCATTTCTCAGCAGGTCTGTGGATCCTGCTTTCCAGCTGGATTTCGTGGGAGAGGAGGGCAGCCAGCATCCCGTGCTGACACCAAACCCCTTCACGAAGTGCCTGGAGGCAGAGGGAGGTGGTGGTCGAGAGCTGGGCAGGGGTCAGTGGAGGCCCTGGGGCAAGGGGTGCTGGGGGAAGGCAGCCAGATGAAATACTCACCTGGCTTCAGGAGCAGGGCTGGTTTGGGGACGTCAGTGCTAAAGACATCTGACATGTGTCATTATGGTCTGACAGGGAAATCTTGTTCTGCCTATGGATGGAAAACCTCTGGAAGTTTTGAAGGCTTAAGGGGGAAAATATTTTTTTAAAAATCCATCCAATTCGGGAAATTCAAATAATTTCGGTAGTGATGCTGCTTATCAGAATGATTGGGCTTTTAATTCTTTAAGGGTGAAAATATGATTTATGCTGTTAGCACAACAAAGGAGCTGATGGATACATTTACAAAGCTGAGCTTCAGTGTTTTACTTTCAAATGATGAGGGACATGACCACTACCTGCTGAGGTACTTACATATGTTGCCTACTAATATATTTCTAACTTAAAGAAAATAAAATGCTGAAAATAAAAAGGAGCCATCCTAACTATTTTTTAAGCAAGAAAGAAGGCTGTATAATACAACAAGGCATCAAGAGATTTAAGAGAATAGAGCAAAATCTGAAAAGTTAACATTTGCTCTCTCTCTCTCTGTAGTCTCTGCGAGGCAGCTGGCACAACGGTTAGGTATTGAAGCCGAGAGTCTGTAAGCATTTTAATTGCTCAATACCATGCAGTTTTGAAATAAAAGACCTTCATTTGAAATATTTGAGCTACTGAAAGTATTTTAAAGAGCTGAGAATGGCAGGGGTCGTGTCATGTTCAACATCTCTCTAACCTTCACTGTTCACTCTGAGCAAAATAAATTTACAAGAATGTTTCTTCTACATTTCTTCTCCAAGTATACAGTTTTCCATATCAGAAAAAAGATATGAATTAAACAGGAATTTTTTTGTCTCCCAAATCCTGCATTTTTTCCAGTCTCCTGTATCTCACTTGGCTCCTGATCCTCCCACATTAGAGTCCCTAGACTGGATTTTCCTGTTGATCAAGGGAATGGGGTCTTGTAACCAGATGTATCATAGCTCACGTTTTCAAAGCCATTACTCACTTTGCTCCCATTAGTAAGAAAAGGGATTCACGCATCCAAACAACTTGCAGAGATTTGGCCCCACTGTCATTCTGCGCCTGTGTGCCATCACTGCATAAAGGAGAAGCATTTGCTTTGGATTGTTTGTTGCTCTGGTTTCCTGTGGAAATCTGTCACTCTACCTGCAGGTCCTCCTAGTCCAGCTGCACACCTGGTGACCACTTTCTCCAGTACCTGGCTCCTGGGCTCTGGTGGGCAGTGGGGACACAGGATAGACAGGGGATGTTCCCAGGCATGTCATGGCTCTATGGGCTGGGGCTTGATGGCCCTGACCTCCCCTTGCTAGAGAAGGATGGGTTGGAAAGGCCATCAGGCTTCATGACCCCAAGACACGATGTGACCCACTGGGTCTGGGTACCTGAGCCTCTGCCATCCCACTTTGCAGCACTGCTGCCAGAGCAAAGGGATTATACTGCAATCCCTCCCATGGGGAATCTGCTTTTCTGTGAGCAATCATGCTCATTAGCCAGGCAAAAATAAAGATGCTTAAAAAGAGATCATGTTCTTGGGCTCCAGTGAAACCACATCTGATGGCAAGTTTCTAGGTGGGTCTCTTCTCTCTGAGGCACTGCTTAATTAAACGTGAACATCACTGCTCCCTGACCAGGCTCCCTGAAAACAAAAGACAGGCGGCTGGGTGGGCGCTCCCCTGCTGCAGCCTTGTGCCAGCCCCACTCGCAGCTCCAGCAGCACAGCTGGGACTCCCCGGTGCTCACTGGTGTCTGTCTCTTCCCAGCCTCTCAGTCACAGCACGGGAGAGACAGAGGGAGGGGGGAAGAGTCACCATTTCTGGTGCTCTTTTTTGGCAGGGCCATCCCCAGCACACAACATTACACCACAAATCCAGCTGTAAAGTTTTGCCCCACCTGAAGAAGATTATTTTCCTTCTCTGCAGGTCATTTTGGTGGACCTGGTGGCTCAGAACAACAAAGCAAATCAAGGAAAAGGAGACAGCACCAAAACCACAAAAATCCGCACTTCTCTCCAAAGCAGACTATCTTCTGCAGGCTTTCATCTGCACAAAACTCCCTTCCTTGCATCTGATGTGGGATTCAGCAGTCAGACAGCAGTACAAAGAGGCTAGACTTGACGTTTGTTTGGTGGCTGCACAGAGCCCATGGAAACGTGTCTGAGTTTCTTTTTTCCTCCTATTCAAAGCTTTACCTCCTGGTGAGTCACCAGAGGGCTGGCTGAAGGATTGTATCATGCATAATTATTTGGAAAAGCAATCTGACATGCTAACTCCTGTCACAAAACGTGCAATTTATAATATACAGAAGGACAAAGCACAGCATAAATGCTTTAGAAGATTCCTTGCCTCATTTAATTCTCTCATTGCAGATTTAACCAAGAGGCCAGGAAGACAGAGAACTTAACTGGCACTTCCAGAGCACAGTCCTTGGTGATTTCTGAGCACCTGAGGAGCCATGGTGCAGTGATTGGGAGGAATCAATTGGGGTTGCTTCAGTCCTTCCTTCTCACAGCAGCAAGCATTAGGAGGTGTGAAATGACAGCCATGGAGATTTGGGATCAAAGGTGCTCTGTCTCCCTCAATAACCCAGCAGGTAAATGCAGAAGCTGCCTTCCTCTCTCCTGAGGAGTTGCAGGAAGGCAGAGTGTAAGAGGAAGATGTGCAGGTTCACCCACATTTCCCCCTGTCTGGGGTATCTCTAAGGCACAAAGCAAATGCTCCTTTGGTTTTTGCTGGCCGGGAGACTTGTCCCTGCAGGGCAACATGGCAGGACAGCATTCCTCAGTAAACCCTCCTTGGCCAGACACTTGCTACTGTGGTGGTTCCAGTGCTTTAATGAGGGCTAATTCTGCAGGAAATAATTGGAATTTTGATTTTGAAAGGCAGCAAGGAAATAAAGGCAGGCAGTAACACAGAAATATAAAAATTGAATAAAATATCAGCCTTTTAGATGGCCTTAGCTGGCCATGTCAACCACTCTCTGTTGCCTCTTCTCCCCACACAGGGATCCAGCTCTCTTATGGTACAGCATCATTTGGGCTGTGGGTCCTCACAAACTTCTCGTTCTCCAGTGGGAATGTGGTCAGAGTGACAAAGGACTTCATGCAAATTTGCCTATTCCTCCCTCCTCTGACTTATACAACTTACAAAGACTCTCCCATCCTGAGGCCAGAGATGCCTTTTCCTCCCTTCCACCCGGGGAAGGTCTCTGTTTGTCTGTAAACCAGGTGTAGGACTGGTGTCAGACTGAAAACCAAGGAGGAGGAAGGGGGAAGAAAAGTGGAGGCTGCAGCTCTGGCGCAGTGTGGGCTGGGAAGGTGATGGCCCAGGGCACCACAGAGCTCGGTGCAGTTTATGATGGTTTTGAATCTCAGGGACTTTGTTGATGAATGTGAAGATGCAAGTGAAAAGAGTTGCTTTCAGGACAAGACAATTTGCTAATAAAAATCCCCATTTTTCTAAAATGCTGGATGCCTTAAATGTCCTGGGGAGAGAATATGTTCATAGAATGTTGAGGGCTCTCCCTATCTCATATGGTTTGTTTGCAGAGTGCCACTCCAAGGGAGGGCAGCTCTGTGCTGCATGCAGAGGTGGGAAGGGCTGTGAGTCACCATTTGCCTTTCAGACAGAAAGCTGATTGTCACCACCTTCACATTAAAAAAGAAGAAAAGAAAGCAAAAGTCACTTGTTACAAATGTTGGTTGCCAGTGGGTTGTGGTGGAGGATGGATGTGGAAGAACGGGGATGCACAGGAGGAAGCTTTGACAGCATTTGATGGGGAGTGGATGGAGAACACACACATCATCATTTCTCTCAGATCCTATCACTGAAATAGGAGGGAGACTTTTTCCCAATCCTCCTAAGGCATTACAATCCCTGCACATCAGCTCCACATTACTTGCTGCAGTGCAACACACGGCTAAAGTGCTGCCAGACACCCCACATGTGCTTCATGCGTGAGCAAACCCACAGAGGCTCTCCCCAGAGCCCAGAGTCCCGATTTGGGCAGCCCCCACCTTCGTGAGGACCCTCATGGCACGCGGAGGAATACTGTGCAAGAGAGCCCTGCTCCAGACAGGAGAGTCCTGCACATCCCCAGCAAGCAAAACGTTAGTGGGGTTTGCTTTCCTCATTGCCACGCAGTTTACATTGCTTGTTACACAGGTCCAGTTAAATAAACCATTTACGTCTTTCACTCAGTGTTTTCACAAATAGCTTCATGTGGCCATTTGGCAGCTTGGTGCTGCTCTACATTCATTGGGAAACAGCTCAGTCCGCCTGGCAGTGTCCTCCTACAGCCCATCATCCATGGCAGGAGGTTGAAACCCCTGCCCTCGTGCTGCAGTAGGGATGTCCACCAGCCAGTATTGCTCTGGGGCTTTTGGGGTGCCCACGGTCTGGCTTGCCAGCCTGCCCAGTACTGGCATTACTGTGTCAAGTTGTGCTCTCAGCCTCTGAGCTTCTACAAAACTCACCTTACCCAATGGCATCTCCAGCCAAATTAAAGGGCAGTTCAACCTGCCACCAGTTGCTGGCTGCCAGCTGGCAAGGCCTACTGGGACAAAAGGCTGTAGCCTAAAGCCACTTAAGAGAAATGATGGTGTCTCTGGTTATTTACTGTAATAATAATACAGAAGAGTGAGAGTGGGTGCTGCAGCAGCAGCGCAAGTTTTACCAGTGCTCCTCTGTCAGAGCCTGACTGGATGGTCAGCAGCACAACGCAGAGTAAAATGCCAATCCTTCGGGCTCCCTGAGCCCTGGGAAGCAGAGGAAACCCCTGCAAGTGCAGACCAATGCCCATGCCGTGATGAACAGCTGTGAAGGAGGAGAGAGCTTTGAGCGAGCTCGGCCCTGAACACAGCTGGAGGTACGGCCGCAGCATCGGGGCTGCCCCGGCTGACAGACACGGCTGCTGCCACCTTGCCAGGCTGGAGCTAACAGCTGTGAGGATTCCTCTCCGGAATGGCAGGGCACTGTCAGGAGGGGAGGGCATCATCAGTGCACTGAGGCAGAGGACTGAGTGGAGATTTCCCTCAGAGCCTCAGTGTGTGAAAAACCACTCCCCATCCATATCACACACACCTTTGCAGCCCTTGGTACCCAAGGGGCAGTAGTGATCATGTTCTTATTACGATGAAGAGTTCAAGGACGAGCTCCAGGTTGGCTCCTGACAGTGCTTCCCAGCAAGCTATGTCCTGTAACTTGAGGGGTATAGGAGTTTTGATTGATAGAAAACACAGCAGGTCAGCTGTCACCTTCAGAAATGAGCAGAAAAATAAAGAGGCAAGGCATTTTTTTCTGTTTTTTCTTCTTTTACGTTTGACATCCTTGCTTGTATCAGAAGTAGCGTGGCCAGCAAGGTCAGGACAGTGATTGCCCCCCTGTACTCGGCACTGGTGAGGCTGCACCTTAAATCCTGTGTCCAGTTTTGGGCCCCACACTTCAAGAAGGATATTGAGGTGCTGGAGCGAGTCCAGAGAGGAGCAACAGAAGTGGTGGAGGGTCTAGAAAAGATCTCTTATGAGGACTGGCTGAGGGAACTGGGGTTGTTTAGCCTGGAGAAAAGAAGGATCAAGGTGACCTTATCACTCTCTAAAACTCCCTGAAAGGAGATTGTGGCCAGGTGGGGGTCGGTCTCTTCTCACAAGTAGCAAGAGATAGGGTGAGAGGAAATGGCCTCAAGTTGTGCCAGAGGTTTAGTTTGGATATTAGGAAAAAACTCTTCACTGAAAGAGTTGCAAAGCATTGGAAGAGACCGTCCAGGGAAGTGGTGGCGTCACCATCCCTGAAAGTGCTCAAAAAGTGTGTGGATGTGGCACTTGAGGACATAGTTTAATGGTGAACATGGTGGTGGTGCTGGGTTAATGGTTGAACTCGAAGGTCTTTTCCAATCCAAACAATTTTATGATTCTATGATTTTGGTTTATGTTTCTCTTGCTACAGAGGTGGTGTGCAGGTGCATGTGCTGATACTCATATGACAGGCACGTGTTGCCCATGCACTGGGCTCTCTGAATCCCTTACCTGCATTCTGTGCATCACTCTCACATTTTCGCTACGAAGAGCTTTTTTTCACCTTTTCCTCCTTCATTCAAGGAGCTTTCTCCCCTCAACCTTTTGAAGGTGACTAGACTAGTTCATGAATCTTGAAAAATCAGTGGAGACCCCTTCCACTCAATAGAGACCACTTCCATTCAATGAGAACCAGGTATCAGAGGGGTTCCTACCAGGGAGGGCCCACACTCAGCCTCCCCCTAGGACCCAGATGGCTGCCTGAGGGCTGCTGGCTGACCTACACTGCTCAGAAGTGTCTTTAGCTCTTGCTCTGCACAACCCATATAGCCAGGCATGGGAGTGGGTTGTGCAGGAGCAGGCAGGGTTCTACCACTCCCCAAAAGTCTCCAACAGAGCTGTGCCAGCTCATGCCACTTGTGAGTCATCTGGGAATCACTGATGTGAAGGGAATGGCTCAAGGTGCTCCTCTCCCAATCACTAATCATGGGGTTGCTGCTGAGTCAGAGGCAACATCTAAGGATCAGGAGTCATGCCTGCCACCCAACAGTACCTGCTGAAGGCAGCAGGCAGGCTGCCAGCTCCTGCCCTTGGGATCAAGAGGGGACTGACATGCAAATAAGGGAATCAGGGAGACAGAACCTGCACTGATGTCAGGGGGCTACCTCATGATGTGTGAGGGAAAGTTGTCTAGGTGACACAAACAAAAAAACATTCTCCCTGTCAGGTAACACAGGCCTGAGTTTAGATCACAAGGATGCTGCTCTGCTTTATTGAATTGGTCAAACAATTAACCTAATTTTTCATTTTCAAGACCACATTCATCCCATAAGAATTTAAATACTGCCAAAGAGCTAATACCATATGTGAGGTTTAAATATAACCTCCTGGTAGCTGGTAAGAAAATCAAGGAAATAAATAAAAAAACTGAAAAGGCATGTGGTAGTTAAGAAATTTATAGAAGTCTTAAAACCAAAAATGGTCCATGAGCAAAATAAACCAGGCATGTCTGATCCTGGACTGAGGAACTTATGAGGAAAACAAATGTTTTGGTCCGTACAAAGTAAACTCGGTTACAAGCCAGACCAGAGCGATCCTTGCCGTACAGCTCTCAGCCCCGTGCCTGTGCTGTGAGCACCCCTTCGGGTTAACCAAGCATCAGCTGAGTGTCCTGAGGGGGATCTGCTCCCCAGCACTGCCCGCACTCTATGTTCGGTGGGATGTTTCCCATACTTGCTGTTACTTCCTAAATCTCCAGCAGTGGGCTGGTGTGAGGGGGTCTTACCCCAGGGTCCCCAGAGCTGCTACTCCTGAGCTGCCAGAGAAAAGGGCAGCACACCAAAGCACCCCAACCTGCAGGAGCAAGTCCTTACAGCTAGACCCAGTTTTCCTGAGTTTTAACCCAGATGCAGTGCTCTCAGAATGAGCTCTTCTGCTTCCCTGGTTGGAGGTGCTGCTCCTAGGCACCCAGCTCCAGTCATGTGAGATCATCCCTCCCCTGCACATTTCTGGCCAGCCAGGACTTCCCCCAGTGATTTTTCCAGCTACATTTTTCTGCAGAGACACCGAGGAGCTGCTTCATACTGGACGTGTGAGCTCCTGTCTGCACTCCCAAGAGTTACCCAACAGTTTAGTCGGTTGCTTGGGGACAAGAAGTAGTTTTAATGATGTTGCCCTTGTTTCTTGAAATGCACTTGCCTCTCTGCAGCTTTTTTTTTCGGCCACACCACTGTGATAAGTGGGAGTTTGCTGTGAGCTTCCCAACACACCTCTCTCAGCCACCCTCTTTCCCTGGCAGTACTTTATTTGCTGAAGGTGAGGGACACTTGGACACATACTAGGAACACATGGGAAACAGCCAGAGGGGCAGTGGGTGGTCATTTTCTGCATCCTCCCAAATCAGTGCTCACCTCTGTGTTTACAGGGAGAAAATAAGCATTTGGGCTTTAAATGTATTTTGGGGTAGAGTTTAGGTTCAAAGCTGAAGCAGTTTACTAAAATCTCAGCATCCAGAGTGCTGTTATGGTTGGTAGTTGCTAGAAATCTTGGGGAGTTGAACAGCATTCCCACCAGCTCCAAGTGGAAAATGGAAAAAACGTGTATTGGCAGTAGGTAAGAACCAGTGTGGCAGAGCTGCTGTGGGCTTGAGGGATGCATCACACGGACCTTCCCTGTTGTGGATTTTTTGGTGTTAGATTTGAGGACTAGCTCTGACTGCTTTCTGTTGGCATGGAAAGCCTTTAAGCCAATCAAGAATTGTATTTCATACTGCATGACGCTGAGAAGAAAATCTGTCTCAAAATGACATCCCAAATTTTTCCAGTGGGCTCTGCAGAGGTAAGAAATTCAGGAGGTTTTCCTAATTCTGCTGGGGATCTGGAGTGGATTAGGGCTCTTTTTTTCCTTTCAGCAAGGAGGAGGCACCAACCCTGATGCAGCTTTGCAGAGATGCTTGAGTTCTAGAAATGACAAGTGTTATTTTGCCTCTCTTTTGACTTTTTATTGTATTCGCTTGCAGAACTCCTGTAATTATTTTGCTTTGTTTGTTTTGTTTCCAAACATAGAAACATCTCTTCAACCTAAATTTAGTGCCCCCAAGTTTGCGAGTAATTTGCAATTAGCAAACAATATATCTGTATGTGTGTGTGGTGAGGGGAAGGACCATGTTAGTACAGTGCGTGATGGGTTTTTCTCCCAAATAAGCAACATGCAGGAAAATATGGTTACACCTGTGCATTCCTGCCTGTTTCTTTCCCGATGTAAACGTGGGTATTGCTGATAAGGCTATTGATAGAAGCTGTCTCTGAACTGATTCACGGATTTCATCAATGTGCTGCCCAGCTTGCTCTTTGCACCTGGCCCCCCTATGACCCTCTGCATCCTGTACCCTGCACCCCTCTCCCACCTGATTAGAAGGCATTTGCAGCCTTTTCTGGCTGCTACAGTGATATTTAAATCGCAAAATGAAAGCATTGCATATCAACAGCATCCTCTTAAATAATACTCAATCCCTCTTTAATTGCTGCAACCCCCATGATCCCTGCTTAACTGCAATTTTTTTATTGATCTACACCAGTGCTCAAGTTTTCTCCTTTGCCTTATCTGCTAAAGGTTGGATACACCTCTGTCTCTCCCTCTTCCCTTCTCTCTGCCCTTCCTTGGGCATGTTCCTGGCAGTAGATGTGAGTTTTATTATGAAATAGAGTGGTTATTATCCAGCGCAGTAGCTTGGAAAGGGCTGGAATTTGCATTTTAGCATGGAGGAAGGAGATTTGCTGCCATCTGCACCTGGTGAGAGAAAGAGCTCCACAGCTGGAGGCAGCTGCCAAACTTCTGCCAAGCACCCCGCCTGTGAAATAAAGCAGGCTGCTCAGTTCTGCAGCCAGTACAAGTGTTAAGTCTACAAATACATTATCAGGCAAAGTGCTTTTAATCACAGAATATATTTGGATTGCATACAGCTGGATCTAGGCATGACAGGAAATAGCCATACACATGCAGAAAGAGGTTGGTTTTTTTTTCCATTTCCATAGTCTAAGCAGCGAGATCCACTGGGTTATTATCCTGGTATTCATGTGAGTACTAAACACAATTCATATCTGTCACACACATGCACTGAAGAGCAAAATGAAACTCCTGAAAATTTTACATCAGATACAATTAACCTGTTGTCAGCCCATTACATGAAGCTGCTAATAAAAAAAAGGGAAAAGAAAGAAACCAAATTTACAACGCTATTTCCTTATTGCATGGGCAAATGCCCTTTATTAGGCACAGAATTTTCCAAGAGCAAAGTCCAGGACTGGGAGGGATATGGCAGATAGGGGTTGGTGCAGCAGTTGATGACATTGTGGGTTAACGATGCCATCACATGACTCACATAATCTTTCTAGGCAGTTAAATATACATAGAATTGGGTTTTTTAATGATGAATGCTTTTGGGTTGCAGCCGACAGCTGCTACAGATGGTGGCTGTGCAGAGGTTGCAGGTGAGTGTTGGGGCCAGCTGCTGGACTTCCCCACATGGCCCTGCCATAAGCAAACTCTGCAGCCCCAGGGGCTCCCCAGGTGGTGACTCCTGGGGTACTTCTGCCTTCCCAGCAAAGGGGAGGTGGTTTCCAGGTTGAATTCAACTGTACATGTGGCATTGTGTCCTACCCCAGCTCTGCAAAAAACTTCATCCTCCCCACCACCCAGCACCACAGGGGCCTCTGGCTTGGGGACAGAGTTCACATCTCAAGGACAAGGTGGTCCCTTCCAGGCTGCCTCCAAGGACCTGTGGCTCCTGGCCTGGAGCATGCCAGTGTGTGGACACCTACCTGCCAGTGTCTGGGCTGGGGTCCCAGCCCTAGTTAATGTACCAGCACTGAGACAGCATTTCTAGAGCCTTGGGGCAAAAGCTGGGACTGCTATTTAAGGATACTCATCTGGGTAGTTCCCTTAGTACAGGGGCTGTGGGGCAAACCAGCCTTATGCTGCCTGTCTGCGGGGGCAGCCCTGCTTTCACTGCAGAGTGCCAGAGCTTGGAGCCTGGGTTTCTCACCCTGGGGGTTACTAACTCAGCTGCAGAACACCTGAGAACACTCAATTCCCTTCCCTTCCTATTTGTTTTTCATGAGTCACTCCATAAATAACTGTCCATGTTAAATGCTCAGCTGGGAAGGTTTCAGTGTGGGACCTACCAATACTATGTTGATGATACTCAGTGCCAGCATTCCACTGGGAAGCCTGCCATCACGAGCTGCAGATCAACTTGCAGGGAGCCTTTGAATACCACCAGCAGTACATACATTTGATTCCTCAGGTATATACAAATTGAAAAGGTGGTATTTAATAAGCATTTAAATAAGCAATATAATAGCACGTGGTCTCCACTCAAACTTGTTTGTTCTAGTCCAGCTTCTGTCCAATGCCAACCGAGACTCTGAGGGCTCTGCTGTGCTGCTCCCAGTCACATCTTTGTCTCCGTGTCCTGCCTTTCAGGAGGCTGTGCTGCAATCACACAGCTCTGCTTCATGAGCCTTGCACGCTCCTGTTCATCTCAGGCTGCTGTAGTAAATCAGGAGGAACCTCACTGTCATCTATGGCATCAGCATAAAAGCAATAAGAGCCACATCCAGAGTAGCAGGGTGATTCATTGCCTTACTGTTTGCAGGCTGGGCTTGCATGGCTGTTGTGGATGCAAAGGGAAGAGAATTGCCACAGCCTGGCATTACTCTTCCGCTGCATGCCTCTAGTGCCATTCTTTTCTCTGCCTTAATGAGGGGCTTTAATGTGTCAATGGGAAGGAGATGGGCTTACAGGAATCACTCTGAATTCCTAGTGCCTTGCACTTCCAAGGTTGTGGATGGTGCACACCAGTTCGTAAAATTATATAGGATCTTTCCATCCACCCCCAAGAAATTTGGGTGTTGTATGGACCCTTCCAGCACTGACTCTGCAGGTGGACCTGGGGAGAGGCAGGAGGCAGGCAGCACTGTGGCTGCACAGTGAAACCACACCAGGGTTATGGATGGATCCCAGGACCATCTCCAGCCCCAAGCTCCAGAGCTGCGGGATGTGCGTGGCTGCGGCAGGAGGACCAGCAGAAGATGGGTGAGCACCAGGCTCCCACCTCTGCCTTCCTCCCTGACCTCTTCCTCTTTGTTTCCTTCCTGTTGCTTGGAGCAAGCTGCTGAGTCAGAGCAGCAGGAGCAGGAAATTCTCTGTTTGGAGGGTGAGATCAGGGTGCTGTTCCTGCTAAGCAAAAGCAATTTATTTTGCTTTGCTGGCGATTTCAGAGTGGCCACGAGGCTGGGCAGCGTGCTCAGTGGCCACCCTGCTCACAGGCTGCTTGTTTTCCTCACACCATCATGATAGCACAGATTGCAAATACAATTACACTGGTTTCACAAATTAAGTATTGCGTGTACTGTAATGAAGTGTGAGTTGGATCAGTGAGAACAAGTCCTAAGACTTTTTCCACGCCCATTTTCACAATGCATAATTATAATTATTCCATCTCATCCTGAGGACTCTAAATTTTAATTATATTGTAAATTGTTGTGAAATGCTTTATCTAACACAAGAGAAAACAGAAGGGGGAAAAAAGAAGCAGCTTTTCATCTAAGGATGTTACAATCGTTAACAGGATGCTCCTAGAGGTTTTATTAGCTAAGAAAGTGGGACTTTAAATTGATGGATAAAGGTTTGAATTTAATTGGTTTTGGCTCTGAAGGCTTACAAAGAGGTACTTTCATTGGGCTGCAAATGATATTTCCCTCACAATATAGAGGATGCCTTTTCTCTGTCTAAATGAAAAGCACAATTCTCTTGGCTTTCTTCATAAATGGTCCTTTCAGCTAGAGAGTTTGCATGGTGAAGCCCACAAAAGAGAGAGCAAAATCTGTTTCTCTAAGAGCCTCTCTCATAGAGCAAAATCAAGATTTTCTTTCAAAAATTTTACTGCTAAAAGCAAAAAGAAATTCTTAACAATTTATGGCAACACTGCTTTAGCAGTATCCATTTTGAACAGTACATTGGTTTGAAATTATACTGTTTTCCCAGATGTATATTAATCTCCCTGCTCCTGTGGGTCATGGCACCAGACCCAAAGCCCTCACAATCCACAGTGCCCACATGTTAATTTATATTCTTAAATCATAGCTAAAGTCATCATCCTGTTTTTCCCTCTCCAAAAGTATTTAGATGAGGTACCCACAATTTTGATGGCTGAAATCAAGATATGCATCTTGCCTCATACGAATATGTGGAAGAGGAACCTGAAGAGCTTCGATTTTAATAGGGAAAAGATTTAGAGTTGGGTTTCTTTGTCCCCTCTCAATCAGTTTTGTGCCTTGGGTAGCACAAAACTATTCATAGTTTTGCAGGTTACTGGATTTCCTCAACCCAAAAAGCATCTGATGCTTTCCCCAGCTTCCCCTTCTGCTCAGAGAGCTGGGCAAGCCATGGTAGCACTGGAGTCAGGGGAACATGGAAAGCTGCTGAGGTCTCCCAGACCCTCAGAGTGCAGCACATCAAAGGATCTGGTCCAGGTCTCCTGACTCATGCTCCTCTTCCATGCTCCTTGTACTGAGGCAGATCTTGTCGTTTGCTCACAAAAATGCAGCCTTGTTATTAGTGGTAAGGGGAGGAATTAGCACACTTTGAGTTGCTATTTTTTCCAAAGGCTGTTTCTCAGTTCAGAAAAAGAATGACAAGGTTTTTTTTCCCAGTGTGAAACACTGCAGCTTCTTCTGCTGGTGCACAAACCAGCACAAACCCTCTTGGGTGAAGGGACTATTGGTGATCTCATCAAAGAGTGGAAACCCCTGGGGTTGCTCACTCTACCCGACATGTGCTCTGCTTGAACCCCCCAAGGTCTCAGTACACCTTTTGCAGAGGTGAGGGATGAGCTGATACAGGGAGGAAGGAGCTTTGCATTGCCGAGGAGCAGGTGGTGCAGCTGGAGTTGTTTGGTGGGGTCCACCTGCAGATGGCTGGAGCTGCTCAAGCTATTGGCCTCTTTCACACTTCCATGGAGGTGTAGAGCAGGAACTCATCTTGGGCGAAGCCTTCCTGGGCATGACAAGAAAAGGATTAACTAATGGACAGCATAATTAAATAGTGGGTGATTGCCATCTTCATTTCCTGTACCCTGCCCTGGGAGGATAATAACAGGTTAGGCCATATCAAAATGTTCTTGAATTCCTTTAGTGACATGACAACAAAAATTAACTGCAAAAATTTCTAGAAAATCATGGAGTCAGCAATGTCTTTTGGCACTTGACAGTTCTGGTCTTACTCTAGTGAGGCAGCTCCTTGGAAGTGCTCACGAGCAGTGGTTTGGTAGTAGATAGGTGCCATGGAATCTTTCCATTTGCTTCCAGAAAGACTGCAGAAACCTTCTGTCTCTCTCCAGTAGCAATGGTTACATGAGTGATCCCGCTCACATAATGTCTCCTTCTGTAAAGAAGTATTTGGAAAGAGGAGTATGGGGTAAACAGTTTTTCATGGGCAATGCAGAACATATGGAGATAGGACTGTCATCTCTATCAGCCCTCTAGTGATAAAATAGGGCTGTGAATAGCATAACTGGTCAGTGAGACAGCTATTATTCACAGAGTGCTGTAGATCATGCTTCTCAAGGGCTGAATTTCTTAAGGAAATTGGAATTCATTCCCTAAAGAAATCACATCCCAGAGCAATCACATTATAAATGCATGGCCAACAGGTGGAAGCCAGCAGCCCTTGGCCATGGTAAACACAATGAGTGTGGTCACTAGCTGTTTGCTTGTTCTCCTTCCTCCCATGCCATTTCCCATCACTGCGATGCTGAGGCATAGCTGCATGGCTGTCCTGCCCGCAGGCCAGCGATCCTCACAGCCAGGGACTGCACAACAAGATAATGGAGCAGCTCTCCTGTGGCTATGGGGCTAACAGTTTGCTGTTTTCTACTCCACTGCTTCATCCTTCAATCATATTATCCCAGCTCAGCAAGCAACACAAACCCAATTTTTGATTCAGGAAAATGGCCAAGGGATTTCTCTTCTTCTGGGTAAAATAAACACAAATGTTAGCCATAGGTTGTCACCAGCTCCTACCCATTTTCATCCTGCTGGGAATTAGAGCACAGTTTAATAACACATAAGGACAGGAATGATGCATTGAGGGGGCAAAACTGATTTCAGTCCTCATAGCTTACTTTACCACAGAACAGTGCAGTGTTGTGTTTATGGCTACATGGGTAGCAGCATGAGTTACAGCAAAGGATGTGCCTCTTTTGGACTGAAAATGGATGAGTTGATAATTTAGTTGGGATGTTTATGATGTGCAAGTGCCATGCAAGTACATGTCACACACCAGTCAGAAAAGCAATGTGCCCGAACCACAAGGTGTGTGACCCTGCTGCCTTTCTTATCCCTCCAGCCCAACTCAGTGGCAGTGTTGCACCCTCAGCTTCTCTGGCTCTGGTAGCAGCATCAAAAAAAAGGTGGATCCTGATTTTTTCTAGGGGGATGGGACCCTGCACTTTACATTTGCTGCCATGGGGAGCCAAGTGGCCACTCTATTTGTTTGAATCCAAGAAGAACTCATAAAGAAGCAAGCACAGTAAATGATTGCTTCTATTAAGATGTCCAAAACCGATTTCCTGCACTGACCACAGCTTAATGAATAATGTTCCCAGAAAAGTTTGAAGGTATGGGGTGAGAAAATGTTGTTACTACAGATGTCCTCAATGATGCTAAAACCTCCTTTTTCATGCTCCAGGTCTTTTGCATGGAAGCTCTGTACTGCACACATCCTCACAGCTTTGACCAGTGCTCACATATAATTTGCTGCTGCTGCGAAGGGAGCTCATATTGTGTTCATGCTGAAAGCTGCATCAACAAGATCGCTGCAGGAGCAGCTATGAAAAGATGCTGCAGAGCTGGAAATAGCTGGGAGGAGAGGCTGGCTGTACAAGCTGGCCACTGCCGCTGAGAGCTGACGGCTGCTCTGGGCAGCTGGAAATCAAGGCAGGTTTTGACCAAGGGTGAGCTAAAGCACTCAGGGCCCTTGTGCTCGGGTTTGGGCCAGTCCATCTGTGATTCCAGGTGCTTTATCTCAAAGAAGAGTCACCTGCCAGAAGTGACCAGGTGACTGCCTTGTTTTTCTTTTCTGGGAAGCCTCAAGCTGTGATGGTCTTGAGGAGCACTGGCAGAAGTAAAACACACGACTGCTGGATCCCCGCCTCCCTCTTGGTGTCTCCCCTTCCCTGCATCCCAGTCTGAATGGGTCTCTGGGATGGTGAGTGGGACAAGCAGGAGAAGATATCTGTGAAAAATCTATTAAAATAATGTTCTTGATAGTTAGTGCATTTGCATGTATAATAGCTGAGGTGCTTTCCCTGGATCATGCCATTGCCAGTTCGGGAATGGCCATAAGGCATATCTGCTCGAAGCTACAGTGAGCAATACTGGGAAGTGCTGGGTGGAGCAGGGAGGGGGACAGCTATTATGTGCACATGGTCATTACACATGTAAACACAATATTAAAAATAGAGCTGGTTGAATACTGCCAAGCATTTCTCTGGCTACCCGTTGGAATTAAAGGCAGACATGGGTTTGGCTGGAATCCCTGCCATTTTGTTCATCATTCCTGTGACCATTTCCATGTGATACAAAAATGCCTGCAGAAAATGGATAACAAACTCATGTGTGTCAGTATTTAAATGAGAAAGTTTTGTTCTGTATGGGGTGGGACACTGTTCAACACAGCAGTGGCAAAACAGGATTTCTGAAACCTCCTGCCAAGGATTTGCATCCCTCCCTCGAGAAGCAGAGGCTGTTGAGATGCAGTAAGTGAACACAAATCACGCTGGAGAGCACTCAGCAAATACAGCTCCTGGGGGACTGATTCACACCAGGGTAACATCAGCATGGTCATGCCAAAGGAAAGCGGTGCCCTGTATTTTCACCCAGTCATAAGAAGCTCTTCCTCGCAGATATGACGTGGAAAAAGTGGGAACCTCTGGACTGAGAATTAGCAAATGTGACAGAATGTGAAAGAAAATCTAAACCCAGAGACCCTCAGACTGAAAGGCTGAAACTGATCCTGAATATTCAGAAGAGGTGAAAAGACAGTAAAATTATTTGAAGGCTTGGAAAAAAGTCCTTACTCATGAACACTGCAGTCTCTTTAGTTTATGATAAAAAGAGAGACTGAGAGGTGATGTGATCAGGGTGCAAAGACGCTTTCCTAGGGAGAAAGCAGTGCATACTAAAAAGGCTCTGTTAGCAATACTGCCTCCTTGTTTCCTTATATTTTCCCATCTGTCTGTCAAATAATATAGCAGAAAGAAAGAGAAGATGGAGCTGGGGCAAACTTTCATAAATTCGACTTCAATGTCTGACATACAATTCCAGCCACCGTATTTTGCACATAAGTTGCTATATACTGAGCAGGTGCCTCTCAAGGGTAAAGAGGGGATTCCATTTTCACCATCCAAAATCTGGAACCAGGTGAGTCTCCTAGAAACTCTCACCTGCTCACATCCTCTCTTGCCTTCCATGTAGGGAGGGTCTGGACCAAATGTGATGTTCTCCCAGAGTTTGGAGGTAAAGGAAGGGTCCTGGCACATGCCAGATCTCCTCCAAGTCTCCAGCAGGCAAACCAAACCTGTGCTGCTTGCAATGCTGGTGGTAAGTGCTCTCTGAAGTGGTTAATGGGGTCATTCTCAGACTCCTGGAAACCTTGAGTGGTTTTTAAAAGTAATAACCTGTTCCAGGAACTAACTTGCTTTGAAGGAAATTTGAGAGGTAGAAAGGAAAAGCAACACAACCTCCAGCCGTCACCTCTGCTCCTTGTCTCTGCCTGAGGCATTAAGCTGTTAAAACCTAATGTGAAACAAATATTTTTCGGGCAAGTGATGGCGAGATAAAAACTTACTTTTCTTGTTGCTAGAATTGACAAAACCAAAACCAAACCTAACCTCTCCACACTTGCACACTGATAAAAGAGAAGTAACTTAGTCCTGGCATGAGATATAACCTGCAAGGTGTTTCTGTTATTAGAAACAGGCATCCACACTAGGAATAGATGGTACAGATTGATAAAGCAAATAGCAGGTCAGCCAGGATGGCACTGCAGAGGGAGGATGGTTTCTATGGCGATGGAGAACAGCCATGATGGGAGGTATCGTGTGTAGGCGGCAGCGAACGGCAGCCTCGCTCCCAGCAAAAGTGGTTAGTTGCTCTGGAGACAGGTGCGTGCTCTGAAAAAAGCACCTCCAAGGGAATAGGACACAGGCAAAAGGGACTGCAGGATAGCAGTCATGCCAGGGGCTAGTCAGGAGGTGAACAAATGGGGCAGCATCAAATGGGATGCATTTTGGTCATTACAAATTCTCTTTTGTTCTTAAACACCACAGCCATGAGCACACAGTTTGGAAACAGCACGCGTCTGGAGGCACAGCATCCCGGTGACAGTGGAGAGATCAGGGAAGAAGTCTACAAGAAGTCTACAATAAAACAGTCTATTTACTGTTTATTTTATTTTTATTTTACAATTAAACAGTAACTAAAAGCACAGCTGGTGGAAGGAAAAAAAATGACATTTCAGAATGAATGTTCATCCCTCACTGAAGTCACCACTGCAGCGGATCTTAGCACATGAGCTGATTGAGACTCCAGGAACTTCTTCTTGGTCTCCCACACCACCAGGAGAGGCCCACAGGAAGATTCCAGCATGGAGGTAGTTGGTGGGACAGTCTGTCTCCTCTTCCATACAGTCACAGGCCAGGAAAACACACAATTGATCATTCAACCTAGAGTTTTCCCCTCTACTCAAAGAGGGTAACTTCACATGGTGGAAAACATTAAAGGTGAATACAGTGGCATAGCTCATAAAGTGGAGGAGTCTTGCTTGGTGGACAACACAAATACAGCATATGTATTCGAGCATCTTCAAGAGGATGCTCTAGTTTTCCCCCAACCTGTCAAAACCTGAAGAGACCCTGCCTTGTCTTTGTTCCTGGCTAGGCTGAGGCTAAAGAAAGGACTTTGCCAGGTCCAGACCTGTGAGACACACCTGAACTGTTGTGTATGGAGACTCATGTTTATGGATCCTCTTATCAATATCTGTATGGCCCTTGTGACAGCTTCACGTGTTAGGGAGGTAAAAGTGGTTAATCCTCATGGCACTCACATGACGTGTCAGCTCTTGAAGTTTGCAGAGGCACAGACATGGACAGGAGTGAGGAAGGAGGGCACCTCTGTGTTGGCACTGCCTGGCTGGCCATGGGTGCTGGGACTCCCATGAGGCTGGGGTGAGGGATGGAGCTGGGAGATGCTCTCTGCCAGTGTAGGACAGGGTGGAGGACAACCTGAAGGCACCCAAGTGGATCAGCAAGACAGATCCCAAGCTGCCCCCATGCTCTTCAGGGATGCAGGAAGGGAGTGTGGGAGCTGTTCGCTGCCCATTCCCAGGCAAAGAAGTACCAGCATCCATCAGCAGTGACAGTGCCAACACTAATCCAGAGCTCCCCCAACTTCACATTAGCATTGTGTTGCACTCCACCACCATTAGCTCCACTGAGTTAGGGATAGATGAATAACGTCAGGTCCTCCTCCCAACCCACAGGCCTGAACAGCAAGATCAAAGCTAAAGGATGACTATCTACCATAATGGAGTGAAAGGGACTTCTCCATCCATACTGGAACATGGGATGCTGATCATATTTCTACACTAGCCCATTAGTAGCAGGGCTTTAAGAAGCTGGAAATGGCTTTAAAAAGTAATTCTATTTTGAGAACGACATCTACAAAGTTTATGGTGCTCATGAGAATGTAATTCATATCTTTCCATATATTGACTAATATAATGTATTTTGCAGAGAAAACCGGTAATTTCTTACCAGGAAAGCAGTTGTTTAACAGAAAAATGAGAATTTATATAGATTCTTGATTTAACCAATTTAAACCTCTTAGTAAATTTCTGGACCCGTTCCTTGTATATGCAAAGTTAAGCTCCTTTTTATGCCCCCAGAATCACACCCTTTTGCTGCTCAACACCATTCTTATTGGAAAGGATTTACCAACTGTGCAATAGTGAGACTGAAATGGTGTGTTTACCCCATCCCAGAGCCACCCTGCAAAAGACATGGATTTCAATGTGCCAGAGTGTCCTCCCTGGCAGGTCCTTGTCCTGAAGAATAACAAGAAATAAAACCTTTGAGAATGAAGATAAATCCTATACCTGTCTCCTTTCCCATTATTTCAGCCACATTCACTCTATTTTGCAGCCATTTTCTCAGCAAAATTCCTCCCAGATGTGCTGTTGAAGATAGCGTATCTCTGTAAAGCTGCTAACACTTGTTTTTCTCTTTCAGTTACATGGAGATGAAAAAGGGTTTTTAAAGTACCTAGGACCTTTGTTTTGACCATTTTCCTCAAAGTATTTAAAGTAGCTATTGCAAATGAGTCCTTTCTACAGCAAATTCTCTCAGGGAGCTGAAATGTAATCACCTGAGTGTGATACAATCCAGGTGAATTTGTTACAGCATTTACAGGGCAACTTCTTTCCCAACCCCAACAAGAAGCTTCCTTGGAAAATAAATGTCAAATAGTATTACTCATGCTCTAAAAAGTTTTCAAGAGGAAATTAAAGATAAATTCAGCTTTATGAACAGTCATGGCTATTAGTCATTAGTCATCACTGTTTGTGAGTGAGAGTGACTATGTTTCTGCTTTATTTTGTGTTTTGTGTTCACAACCCCTTCCCATTCTCTCTTACAGAAGAGTATGGGTTTTTTAACTGAGAATGTGTCTTCAATGCTTCTGAATCTCAAGACCGAAGTTTTTTTAAACTTCAGCTTAAAACAGATTTTAATGCTGTACAGCCCTACCTAACTCTCATTCTAACTTAACGACTTAAGCCATGCTTATTGTTGTGAGCCACAGGACGTGGTCTGCAGGTGAAATAATGAGATCAGCCCTGGCTACAAGCAATATAAATCCAGAGTAGGTCTTTTCTGGGGGTAGCACAGCAGTAGTAGCAAATACTTACGCCAAAGAATTCGCAATAAGAAGCAAACACCTAGTTTCAGGGTTTTACCCAAAAGAAGATACTTGTCATTTCACTGGAATGGGATTAATTAAAGGCTATTTAAAAACTCATTTTCTCTGAGATTTATGGAAATGATTATCCAACAGAGTGAAATGTGCTCCATGAGCACCATAAACACATGCCTGTAGTCAACAAGAGACCATAAGCTACTTGTGGAAGAGTGCAAACACTTGAGACAGTTCTGTGGCAGCAAAAGCTTCCTCTCCTGAAAAACAGGAGAGATCCTCCTGCTGTGGGGCCCAGGTGAACTCTCCCACTCACTTCTGAGGCTTCCTTGGAAACCTCCCAGCCACACACTGATGTCTGTGCATCCTACTCTGTTTTCGACATTTAACAGGGTCACAGAGTGAAGTGATTGATAGCAAGCTCATTGTTCTGGACCAGTAACAAGTGTATACTGGTTTAGAGCATTTTTCCACATAGCTATGCCAAAGTCCTAAAAAATGCATGTGCAGGTAGCTCATTCTACAAATCCTATGGCAACTGTTTGCACTATGGATGGTCAGCTGAATTCAAATGTGCAGGGCATATACATTGGGAAATGCTATATTTAAATGGAGAAAACTTTCTAGAAATATTATTATTCACCCCCTGCAATCAAGAGATCATAGCAATCCAACAAGATCTGACTGCTTTGAATTATTATTCATGTACCATAGAATATGTATTTTTAAGTAGCATTGTAAATTAATGTTACCAAAATGTAATTTGTAATTTAGATGTAAATCAGAATTGACTAAGAATATAATTACACTCTGAATGCCTAGGTAGTATCTGCAGACTATTTTGTGGCAGGTTTTTTACTACAATTTTAAAGCATATTATTTGCCCTGAATGCCTCAATGCATATTATCTAAACGTGTGCGATAAAGATGTAAATAATAATAACAGATTAGGTTACGCACTGTAGAATCCTAGATTGATACATTTCTGTGAAACTGAAAACTGCTTTATGCAGAGTTTTATGGGATTCTTTACCAGTTCATGGAGGCTGACTCAGCTAGGGGGATGTTAGGAAGAAACAGTCCCCCCATAACTGGTGCTTCTGCTGCTTGAATTTAATATTTTAATGGAAGTAAAAACTACGATGTCTTCTATTTTATCAAACAACTCAGTCATGTAGCTCTACGTAGTACAGACATATCAATATTAATATTTGCTTCAGTGCAAGGCAATTGTAAGTGTATGTAGAATATATCTATTAGTCTATCCTCTAACAGAAATAACCGTGTGGTTGCATAAACATTTTGGTACTGGCCAAGCTGGTGTGCAGAGTTGTCACTGCTCGCCTGGCCCACAACCCCCTCAGCACAGGTATTTTCCCACTGATGCAACCACCTCTGGGCTGTGCTGTAATGTGGGACCACAGGTATTAGTGAAATTATCTCAGCTGAAAAAAAGACACAAACCTATGTAGCTACACCAGCACAGACAATCACCTGTGAGGTTGAAATGTAATTCAGATTTAAAAGTAATAAAAACATTTTCTTACAGAAACAGGGGCTTTGTAGCAATAAGTAATTGCCAAGGCTATGTGCTTGAGAAATTTAGGGCATTGTCTTTAAAACAAAGATGAAGGACTCATCAAAATGAAATAAACTAGTTGAAAAAGGCCAGGACATATCTAAATTTTTTAAAAGAGATGAGATGATTTAAAAGTGCCTCTCTTGATCTCTGCACTTGAGGCAGCTATCAAATTGCTGCCATTCTCTTCCAGAAGGCAATGGGACCTCTTTGTTTCCTATCAGCACCTCTGTAGCCCATTGGCACAAGTGCTCAGTAACTGGTGTTCCTGAGAGTGTCCGATACTGAATCTCAG
Source organism: Oreocharis arfaki (assembly GCA_013398015.1). Classification (NCBI taxonomy): domain Eukaryota; kingdom Metazoa; phylum Chordata; class Aves; order Passeriformes; family Paramythiidae; genus Oreocharis; species Oreocharis arfaki. The sequence continues at coordinate 817,189 of VZRR01008877.1, forward strand.
CTGTGCTTCCCCACACTGCCTTGGCCATTGCTCTGGAAGGGTCTGGATCCTCAAGAGGCAATGGCTGTTGGACTGCTTGCTCCTGAATATCAAATCCATAGATCTCTTCTTGTTCTTCAGGGGCCAGCTATACAGATTTGGAAAGGAGAAGAGCACAAAGAGGAAGGCCACACAGGAAGGACAAATGAAGGCTCTGAGGACCAAGTTGCATGTGGCCAGTAGATCCAAGCTGGGTGCCAGGTGCCCACCAAAGCTGTTCCATCACTGCCCTCCACAGCTGGGCAGAGGGGCAAAAAGAGAATAAAAGGCTCATGAGTTAAGGGCAGGGAGAAATCACTTGCTAATGACTGCCATGGGCAAAAGAGACTCCAGTTGCAGAAACTGGTTTAATTTATTATCAATCAAATCAGAGTAGAGTAACAAGAAATAAAACTAAATCCTAAAAAACATTTCCCTCCACCCCTCCCTTCTTTCTGGGCTCAACTTTACTCCCTAATTCCCTCGCCTCTGCCCCCCAGTGCTGCAGGGGGATGGGGAATGGGGGCTACGGTTAGTTCATCACACCCTGTCTCAGCTGCTCCTCATTCCTCAGGGGGAGGACTCCTCAGTCTTCCCCTGCTCCAGCGTGGGGTCCAACCCTCCTTGACAGGCAGAAATGAAATTATTACTGACAGCTAAAATTAAGATTTTAATAATTACCTGAGCTCTTCTTTGCATAGACCCAGCAGGAGAACATCCTACAATGTGCAGTGTGTCAGCCACTTACCTTGAAGTAAATGAAAGCTGAGGCTTTGCAGCACTGGAAAGATGTTCAGCAACTTTCAGCGTTAGGCTCAAGAGTATTGTCTTAGTATGAAGAGCTAAGTGTGAAGTTCACCTTGTATGAGGTGAGGACAGACAAATAGTATTCAGAGTGTAAATGATGTTTAACATTGCTGAAATGGAAGAGGGGGTGAAAACAGAAAGGGAACAAAATATTATAGAACATTAAGAGGTGAATTAAGATGATGGCTTCTCTCTTCCCACACGTAGGTGCTGATTTCACACCCTTTCAGAGTTTGTATTTGACTGCTCACAGAGCCTTTCAGCATTGCTTTTATTTGTCTGTTCAGTAAAGAAATGGTCCAGCATTTGCACATGGATGAGTCCTGAGTATGGCTCTTGTGTTCTGTAAGGGTTGTCCAAGCACAACTTTGATTGTCTGATCCTTGATGTAAAGAAATCAGGCCCTATTCCAAGAGAAATGCCATCTGCTTTGAATATTACAAAAGAATTATTTTGGCTAGGAAATTCTGATGCTGCAGGGGTAACTGAAGGTTGAATGGGGATGTACAGCCAAGGAATGCTGGAAAGATGGTCTCCTATATTGACTACCATTTCTTCTTCCTCGAGGAAAGGTTGTGAGATGTCTCTAGACCAAGACCCCTCTGCCACTTTGTGGCACCTGCTTGTCTCGTCTCCTCTGGAGTCAGATATGCTGGCTGAAAAGCCATCTAAGGTTGTTTTCTTCTGTGATTTGACCTGGTGATTTGGGGTTGAGCCTCAAACTTTAGTTTCTGCTGTTGCTTCAAGAAAACCTTGTTTGGACTGACACCTTTTCCTAAAGGTGTTCCCTAAACTCTGTGATTTTGCAGAATTAGTGTCTCATGGAAAGGTGAGTTAGTTGCAGAGTGTGTGTGTCTACTCCATGATGCTGCTCAAAGCAGTAAAGCAAGTTACCCATCACCTTCCCTAGCTGATCTAGAAACCTCCATGGTCAGAGACGCCTCCTGATAGATGTCTGTCCCAGTTCTGTGTTACCCTCCCGGAAAGAGAGGTCCAGTCCAAACCTCCCCAACAGTCTGTCTAACAAAGGGACAGCTGCTATGGCTTGAGGAAGGTTTAATGCCACTGGCCTCTCTGAGATGGATGTCTGTTGCCTGGTGTATGATCTGCTTTGGCCATCATTGAGGCAGAGGAGTTCTTAGAATTGTGGAATGGTTTGGGTTTGAAGGGACCTGAAAGATCATCCAGTTCTAATCCCTTTGCCATGGGCAGGGACGCCTTCCACAAGACCAGGTTGCTCAGAGTCACACCCAGTCTGGCCTTGAACATTTCCAGGGATGAGGCATCCACAACTTCTCTGGGGAAGCTGTTACAGGGCCTCACCATCCCACAGTAAAGAATTTCTTCCTCATATCTAACCTAAATCTACCCTCTTTCAGGTTAAAGCCATTCCCCCTCATCCCGTCTCTACATGCCCTTGTAAACAGTCCCTCTATAGTTTTCTGGAGCCCTTTACGTACTGGAAGATCACTCCGGAGCCTTCTCTTCCCCAAGCTGGACAACCCCAGCTCTTTGGCCTGTCTTCATATGAGAGATTCCCTGTCCCTCAGAGCATCCTTACGGCCTCCTCTGGACTCACTGCAACAGGTCAATGTCCCTTTTATGTTGAGGGTCCCAGAGCTGGATGCAGTATGCCAGGTGGGGTCTTACAAGAGTGGAGTAGAGGGGGAGAATCACCTCCCTTGACCTGTGGGTTGACCTTCCTCCAAGATAACCCATCTGTGGCCACTCATCACCTCATCAGGTGCAAGCCGTCTTCACCAAATCTGCTGGTTATTAATTGCTTTCCCACAGATTTCAACTCCTTGCGGCACATCTTGTAATTTCTAAGGGGTTGTGACTTTGTCATCTTCCCTGCTCAGAAAAACTGGTGATTAGTTACATTTCTCTAGATAACTTAGAAGTGTAGGTGGATGTTCATCCAAACAGTAGAGGGGATTGAAGAAAGGGTAGCACACTAAAAGCCAGATTTTTGTTTTCAGTGAAATTTTTAAAGAAACCTTCATAGTATACAGTATCTAAATCTGGAAGTCACATATTTGAATGCATAAAGTGTTATTGTTTATATGCAGGAATGTCTATATGCAAATTTTAAATAATTCATAACAATCTCATCAGCTTATCTTAAAACCTTAATTTAGGCCTACACACATTCAAATAGTTTGTCTTCCTGCTGAAACTATCCTCCACACTTCGCTACTCATAGTTCTCTATCAGCCGTACCTTTTGAGCACTCAGCTTCCTGCAGGGAGTAGAAATGCTATTGCTGCTTTCCTGTATCTTCAAGAAACACAGCGTCTGAGAGGCACTGGCCACACCACTGACTCTGTCAGGTAACTCAGTGTACATCCAGCTCAGAGGCTGAGATCAGAAAAAAGCTGCCCAGCTTTCAGCCAACGGGGTAAGAGCAAGGAGGAGAGAACACAGGAGCACTTCAAATGCTTTTCCAACTAAAACCTCTTCTTCTTTTCCACCTAAAACTTCTTCTTCTTTACCTTGGCTTGTGCTTGGTTATTTTGTTTTCCCTTTTAAGTGTCACTGACTTGAAGAAGATGGGGGAGAAGCAGAAAGAACACATTTTTTTCACTTCAGTTAAACATGTGACAAGAACTTTCCGTCTCCATTCAATACAATCACTGTGGTGTAGGTCCCGCCATAGGGAAAAAGCGTAGGGGTGTATTCCTAAGGTTTCCTCATACAGCAGACACTGTCATAACAAAATACACCTTCAGTGTACCCCCTGAAATTCTTCTAGAGAAGAATCTGGCCCTGGAAGGGAGAGGGAGCATGCTACAAGGCAGTCTATTATATCTGTGCTTTATCATAGTCACTTACTTATTTGTGCACCCTGACTCCTCTGGAGACAAACAGAAAGGATTCATCTTAACAAAACAACCCTGAGAGTCACAAAGAAGGAAGAGGGGAGTAGTTGGGATAAGCAAAATGACAGCAACACTCACATATCTTTTTCTCTCTGATTCCCAGGGAGTTAAACTGTGGATGCACTGAACTAGTTTGTAATTGAATTGTGTCTTGAGGATGAATGTGCTCTTGTGCACTCACCCCTTCTCACAGAACATGAGCTATAGACTGGGGATTGTGAGCATCTTCATATGTGGCACCTGTGGCTTGCAGTGCACCAGCAAATTGGAGTATTTCAACTTTGTTAACTGTTTTCACCTGTGGATAGTATTTTTTTCACTGGGAAGGGAGCCTGTCTGACCCATCCAGTCCTCTCTCTGAGGCCTCTCTGACCCATCCAGGCACCACCTTGCACAGAAACACAAGGAGAAGGAAAAAAGGCTGAATGGACAGGAAAAACTTATTAGCACACAGAGTTTTGCCACAGAAAAACATCTTCATTCAAGCAACATCTTCCCCCTCTTCATCATTGTGTGATCTTTCACAGCCTCATTTCTAATGAGGTTATGGTTTCTGCTTTTCAGTTTGTACGGGTTAGCAGATCCACAGTGTGGGCAGAGATGCCCAGCAAAATCCAGCCTTGAACCTACTGTTTTGCTGAAATGAGTTCCAGTCAGACATGGCAGGGATGGGAAGGCGGCACAGGGGAACTGTGTTATCTTTGAGAGCTTCCCCATTTGGGGCCATTCCTCTGGCAAGGGGAAACTGCCCAGAGGGAAAATCAGCCACCGTACTGCCCTATCAGTCATCTCTAGCTTACTTTTTAAATTCTAAAAGTATTCTTGATGCAGCAGAAGAACACAAACTGAGTTCTTTCACAAGCTGAGGAGAGGAAACAGAGAGGAGGAATCACAACCAATTAAAAAATGCAATTTATCCAAGTGGTGCACATAACAATCCCACCAAAGGAATGGTTCTCAGCGAGGTGTGAGTGAAGGCAGAGATACCCCACAGCTCTCTGAAGGACATGGGCCCTATTGCCCTTGGTCTGCAGTGGAAGAGGAGTAATGTTGAGGGTCTTGGGATGAGCTCAGTAAGAGTGGGCTGACATCAGATTGGACACTTTGTATCCAAGGTCAAAGACATCACAACGTGGGGGATAGAAAATCTTCAAGTTTTGTCTCTGCTAGAATGACACCAGATGCAAAATTTGTAATAACTTGAGATAATTTGCATTTACTTTGCTTATAACAATTGTAAATAAATTGCTAACAAATATTTATAATATTAGAGTATGATTCATAATCATAAATAATAATTCACAAATACTGAAAACAATATTTCACAATGATCGCCGATGAGTTAACCTCTTTCATAAACCGTGTGAAAGAAGACTGAGGTATTCCATGGAAAACAGTGCACATTTTGGGTTGGAAACCCTTTTTGGTCTGTTCTGCTTCATCTTTAAATGGTCTTAGAAAAATAGTGAAAGGAGAAATTATTGAGGGGGAAGATAATTCTGCATCCAGAGAGACACTGTAGTGCTTAGGCTCAGTTTGCTTAATAGCCAGAAGGAAGAGAGGAAGAGTTAAAAGGGTTTCAAAATTATGCTGATCAGAGAGAAAGGAAATTGCATGTTGCCAATCCTCCTGAAGGAGCCAGGTGACTTGCAAACAGACTGAAACCACCAAACCCATTTTCTGAAGTTTTATCCACAGTGGTGGTACTTTGTAAGAAAACCCATCTGGTTAATGATAACTGCAACTTTTTTTTTTTTTTTTTTTTTTTTTAAATCCCAAAGATGCTGTGAGGATAAATATATTGAAATTCAAAACCCTGCATGGAGTCCTGAGACCCTCTGGGGTATATCTCTATTTCATCCAGAGATCAGCACCTGCGTGGCCCCATAGACAGCTAGATTAAGAAACTAATACAGCTGAAAGTTAAAACTAACAGATTTTGGCAGAAAGTTACTATTGTTTTGGCAGCTGTGGCCACAGTAGTTATGAAGCCATAAAGCTAATGGAAATATTAAATTTCTAATTATACATTTTCTTAGAAGTTTGCATATGGATATCGGATAACTTCACAGCAAACCATTAGGGCCCTAAAAAAGGTATTTAAATGGAATATAACATTGAGATGGGGAAAGAACTGTGCTTAGAAATACACACTGCTCAGGCTCCCTGAGGATGTTCCTGGTTTGTTTTTCCTCCCCAGTTGCACAATATCAAATAGTCCCTAATCCTGCTGTGCATAGAGTGTGCAATAATAAACCTCCATAACAAGCATCATTTACAGTGCTTGACATCTTCAAAGGTCTCTGCAAACCTTAGCTAATTAATCTGTTTCAACACCCCTGTGGGCTAAGCATAATTATCCTGAAGAAGCTGAAACAGAGAGGTTGAATGAGTTACTGCAGGCCACAGAAAGCAAGGGGCACAGGAGGGCTGGGAGCGCTGCTGCTGCCACACTCCGACCCCACACCTCTCCTCCTCATGCCCTTACATGCCACAGACACTCAAATATGTGTAAGACTGACAAAAAATAAGCAAAATACACAACACTGTTATGGTTTCTATATGGCATTTATTTGGAATGACCTGCCATTAATGATAGTTTTGTCTCCTGAAAGCAAGGTGACCCTAAAGTCACATACTGCATAAAGTCACACACTGACACAAAGTCACATCCCACTGCTCGATACCACCATTAATATTGCACATGGGAATCAGGACATTAAGCCTTAGAGTTCAAACGAAACTTCAAATCCAGCAACCTGATTTGGCTTTGGTGCATGAGTTTGCAGTCTTAGATAAAGTTTGAGCCTATTTCCAAAGATTGCCAGGAGGAGTTTTGCAGAACCTCTCTTTCTGGAAGCATGTCCCTGCCTCTACAGGTATATCTATCTGTTGTGTTTAGGAGAAGGTTGTGTTTGATGCTTTTTAGCCCAAATTTTTTGATTAATGTAGATATGAAAATTCAAGATCATATTCTGTAGCACATACCTTTTTGTTTCAGTGAATTGCTTATTTTAGAAGAACAAGATATAAGATTTATTATCCATACGTTTTTAACAGAATGCTTGGAATTTTCCAACCTGAATGATTTTATCTACATTTTCCCTTCATATTTACGTTTAAATAAATCCTTCAAAGAACTGCTTTGCACTGACATTTTTCACAACCATTTTCAGAGGGGCATTTCTGAACCGCCTGAAGCAACCCTCCCTTTGTAGAAGGCAGATCTGCCCTGGTGACCTCAGCAATGCAGATGAGATCCACATGTCACAGCTCCTGCATGTTTTCAAGCCCGTGCTTATACATAATCCAGTACCCTGATTTTCAAGGGTGCTTCATGCCTTGCCATCAGAAAGTCAAGGGTGCTCAGCTCCTGCAGCAAGTAAGCACAAAACTATACAACAAAAGCATAATTAGTGAATGAGTCATTAATTCTCATTATTCTGCAGCAGAATCAGAGCTGTTCCATCAGGGGGTAGCAGGTAGCTCTAACTGACTGTTAGCAATGTAAAACACATCCATCACAGTCACTTCACTCCCTCGGGGGAGCATCAAGGAAAGAAAGAAAAGGATGCTGGAGCAGATAAGCACTGTAAGGCCCTCATTCTGCAAAACACTGAAATATGGGCATTTCAGTCATGCTGACTTCAGCAGACAGGGAAGAAAGCATGACCTTAGACACTCAGCATCAGCAAAACGCCAATTTATTAAGATAACCAGGCCTAAGGGAACAAAACCCCACATTTCTTTAACTTATTTCATGTATAATCCCCTGCTGCCTTTTGGTTGTGACTGTGGTCACACACCAGGCCTATAGTGTCATAATCCTGTGGCTTTTCATGGAGCTGGTTCTCATCCACCACGGGTGAGGTCAGGGTTATCCCATGAATGGAACTGTGTGCCAACACCAGAACTTTTGCATATGGTTTCATAATCCGCTCTTTATTAATTCCTGCTTCAAGTTGCCTAGTTTAAAATAAAATTATTTTTCATTTTCTAGCTGAACACATTGAATATCAGAAGGACGAGAGGTGGTTTTCTGCTAATGCCTGGTACTAAGAGCTGATCCAGCCCACGTGCTGGCTCTGGGCATCTTCAAAGGCTTAAACATTTTTTAGAAAATATTGTAGCAAAATCACTCCTGTTAGTTAAGATACACACCAACTGTGGTGCCACTTTGGCCCTGTCAGTGGATTAATTCCTGGAATTACTTTAATCCATTACCTTTACTTTCATTTTCTACTAAACATTTGTAAAAAGAAGATCAATAGGGAAAAAATGATGCACAGATAAAGCAGACACAGAAGCACAACTAAGAATAACCCAGTGAACTGCTCTCACTGGACAGTATAAATATTCCTTTCAGGTTAAAAATATTTCCTTGAGGATACAGGGCCTTTAAACACTAGAATAGATTTCAGACAATGACACTTCCTCACAACCAAGGGAGTAACATATTTTTGCCAGTAAGGGATATGCTCTGCTTTGCAAAGGAAACTCCTGTTGGCTAATTTCACTGTGGAAACTCCAGGTCTGACTATAAAAAGACCACCTTATCTCCTGACAAATATCCTTATGCTGGGAATAGCAAAAAACTAAGAGCAGCTGCTGTGAACCCCAAGCATGGGGGTAGTGGCTGACGTGGAGCGATCATGGGGACAGCCTGGATTAGGCTGGTCTGCCTGGAAGCCAGTACTGAACACCCAGACATCTCTATGTCAGTAATAAAGCCCAGGCTAAAACCAGCCTCAGCATCCCTCTGCCCAAATCCCCCGTCCCAAAAGAGACCGATGCATTTCCCTTCCACTTTCGGGACAAACATGAATTGTCTGGACGTGACAAAAAGTCCCCGAGTTTTCAGCTTCAAAGGAATCTCTGACCCAGAGGTTCCTCACGTTGCTCCCTTGGTCAGTGACTGACTGAGGCTGCTTTGTGTGGGGTGGTGGCAGAGCAGCTGCGCGAGGGGATGAGCTGTGTGCTGGAGGTACTCTGATTTCCTTGGATCCATCTGCAGAGATTTCGAGGTTGCTGTTTGTTTCTGGCACAGCTGCCTGCATTGATGAATCTTTAACACAGACATTTTCAACTCCCCCACAGGAGCAAATACAGAATTACATAACATAAATATAATAACATTAATTAAAATAATAACCAATAGTACATACATATGTAACACACATGATCAAATACACTTGCTGCTGATGGTTGAAGAGGACCAATGTGGCCACCAGGATACTTAGGATGAATCCTTTTACAGATGTAATGGTCTCCAGGTTTGATTATGAGCTCTATGCTGCTGTCTCTGTCAGACCGAGCACTGTGAGGCACTGTGGGTGACAGACTGATGGCTGATGCCTACACACACAGCTGAAACGAGCACAGGTAAGGGAAAGGCCAGTCCTAAAAATCAGAAAGCAGACAAACTTGTGGTAAGAGTAACTAAAAATAATTTACTGTTTTTCCTGTGTAATCACAACCACCACAGTGACTTACAGCAACCAAAGGCAGTGTTAGGTTAGTTTTACACGGGTTTTATCTTTAATAGCCATGATTTTACTTCCTATTGTACTAGATGCTGCCACAACATCTCTGAATGACCTGAACAGTGAAAGGATGACCAGCAGGGCGAGTTGGTCTCCATCACCCCCCAGTGAGAGAAGAGGTAGCATTTAGGAAGAGGGAAGCTTCTCTAGTCCACAGTACCCAGCATTACTAAGAAGACAGATATATTGTAGCTCTTGTTTTTCTATTTCAGAAAATATAGAAGAAAGGATGCATTTTTTTTTTCTTTAAATTAAAAACCCCAAACAATCTCAAACCAAACAAAACAAACGATTTGCAAGTGTTCAGGAGTGTTGAAAATTATTTTGGAAAGTGCTTTAGGCTAATTTTGTAAACCACAGCAGAGCTGTAGTGGGTAGAAACACACTTTCATCTTATTTATTTCTCTCCATCTTTAAATGCTGGGTTTGTTAGGATAAGTTTCTCTTTCAAATCTGCTCAGCATGACATATACTTTCTTGGTTATGAAATGTCTGGCCACACAAGTACAGACACAGACATGCCCAATGAGCTTATGATCTTTCTGGCCCGTATTAACATTGTGCCAAATTTGGCTTCGCTTTTCTGCCAAACTTTTCCCTTCCAGTGCTGCAAAAATCAACAAGACTGATTTTCCCTACACCTAGGACTCAGTTTTTCTATGTGCCTGTAGCAAGATGAGTAAATTCATCAAATGAGTCAAAATGAGGAGGGACGTGCTGCAATGTGCTGCACCCAGCACGGAGGCTGCTGGACTGATGGAATAATACATCTGTGCTTGACTGGGCTGAAGCTCACACGGGTTGTCAGCAACTTTGAAAGTGGGTGAAACCCCACTTCATGCAGCTTTGGGTCTCTAATCTCAGCACCCCCCTCTGCTGTGACCACCTCCAATGTCTCCTGTGAGTCCTCTCATGCCAGAGAAGTCTAAGCAGAGGTTGTACACTGTTCAGATCTCAGTCACTGTACTTTTTTGTGACCAAAAGTGGCCAGCAGGTTTAGAAACCCCAGCCTTTTCCCTCCTCTCCTGATCATCCTCCAGGCTTAGAGAATTCCTGGGAATTTCTGTTGGCTTCTGCCTGCAGCAGAGTGTGCATGCCCCGGGCTGTCTCTGTGCAGGCTGCAGAGACGAGCACCTCCAGAGGGAGCATTCGCCCCATCTTAAAACACCATCCACGCAAGGGCAGGAATCTCCTTTCACAATTTTAGCTGGTGAAAAACACGCGAAGTGCTCTCACCCGAGCTTCTAAGTGCCAATGCTCTGATTGGCTTTTGCATGTCAAAGCGTGTAGAATTGGGGGTGAGAAATAGCTCTTTCCACAGTGCCAGAAGGTAAAGCAGTCCAGGAGGGACTGTGGATACCTGGATGCATTTACAGGCAAGTGACAAGAGCAGAGTCCCTGCTCACCAGTGACAGATTTCTCACTGTATGACACGAGTGGAGTTTTGAGCAGCAACCAAGTCCTGAGGCGGAGTGTGAAACACTTGATGTTTGGTTGTGTTGTGTAGCTGCTGAAGCACATACAGACTTGAGAAGATTTGCAGGCCCAAGAGGCAAAGGAATCCCTCCACAGGAGGCGGGGAGCTGCTCCACACAATTTCTTGGCATTTTGGGGTGACCTACAGCTGGATTGCAGATAACCAGAATGCAGGGGGGTACCAGCAGGAGGGGCAGAGCAGTTCTGCCATGTGTGAAAGTAGTTCCCCCTCAACTGGCAGGAACTTGTTTGTATGTGGGGCTCACTTATTCCCTCATACCAGTAACACACTGTTAAGCTTACAATGATGCCTTACAGTGCTGTAAAACACGAACTTCATCTTCTCACTTTAGATTGATTTATGTTCCAGGCATTTCGTACTTTATGGAAAGTACATCAGGAATTTGTGATTCACTATTTTACTGTTTGGTGTCCAGCTGATATCATATCTTATTTTCATATGTTTATATACGGGGGAAAAAGGAAGACAAGACTGAGATTGAGTTCTTCTGCAGCAGGTGAGCTGGAATTCTGCAACTGTCTTTTCAGCAAATTAAATTTAACTAGTGCAATGGCAGGAGCATTTACTTCAAAAATAAGAGAAAGTTCAATGTCATGCAGTAAATCATCCTTTGCTTTTCAATGATTGGGATCGTATGTCCAGAAGAACAAAAAAACCCCAAACCTTTACTGGTTTTCCCAAATTCATAAGGAAATTGTGCTATGCTTTTAAATGTAATAGGGAAAATATAAGATTTTTGGACCATTTTGTTTCAAAAAAAAGGGAAAGACTTAATAAAACCTGAAGACCCACAAGTTTGGTAATACTCAACTAGCTTTACATCACTGAACTCCTTGATTAAACAAGACAGACAGAAGATCCAAAGAAAGCCTTTTCCTGTGTAGCATTTATATCTCTCCTCAATATTCTCTTCAGGGAGGTCTACAAAATGTGAGACCATGTTAACTGTCAAACAGGTATGAAACAAATGTGTAAAATCTTCTGGAAGTACACACGCTAAAACTGAGTAATTGTGACACCTTCTAGTCTTCCCTAACTTTGCCCCTTCCCTGATGTGCATCACCTCTTTGGCTCAGGCAAGAAGTTACCCTGTGGTAGTTTCTCGGGCTGCTGTAGAAAAGGCTTGCTGAGATGCAGGCCTGGGAATGTCCGATCTCTGGCTGCATTTTTTTGCAAAGTAGCTACAAGCAATGAACAAAGTAGCCAATTCTGAAGGATCGTTTTCGGACCCAGCAAGAATTTTCAGGCTGGATCTTGCAGCCCCCATCCAGGGTCCACAGAAGAGAAATCCACTGAAAATCCAAACACAAGAGTTCACTGATAGTTTTATTCTGGGGCAAAAAGTTGACTTCCTGCAAACTGAAGGTGATGGTAGCTGCTAAAGGTCTCATTTTGGCCAGAAATTTTAGGGGCATGAGAGGCAGAGGAGCTGGGCAGGGAGTGTTCGGGGGAGCTTGATTCCCTGTAGGAAGAGTGGGCATGGAGGAGGGTGATGGGGGATATGAAATTAAGAGCAAGCCCAGGACCCCCAGGATGAAGAGGGGGAGAAGGGAGTGACCAAAACCAAAAATGTCTCGAGCTACAGAGAAAGGAGGTAGGGTTGCAGGGCTGAGGTCAGCACGATGAGCTCCAGCTCCCACAAGGGCAAAGGAGGAGTGGGATGTCATGGGACACCCCCGCCACTCAAAGCTTCTACTGAAAAGGAGTTGAGGGCAGTGGGGGCATCCTTCCTTCCTTCCTTCCTTCCTTCCTTCCTTCCTTCCTTCCTTCCTTCCTTCCTGCCTGCCTTCCTGCCTCCCTCCTTTCCTTCTTCCCTCCCTTCCTCTCTTTCTTTCTCTTTCTTTCTCTCTTTCTCGCTCTTGCTCTCTCTCTTTCACTCTCTTTTTTTTTTTTCCTCTCTTTCTCCCTTTCTCTCTTTCTTGGGAGGCTGTGAGACCCATCTTTCCCCCTCTAAAAGACAGAACCACAGGGTGCTTTGCTGGGCTCAGTGCATGCTCTGGAACTCCTGGCACATGAATGCCATGTGAGAGATGGGTGCCTGCACAGGGCAGCATCACATCTCTCATAAGAGTTCTGTGAAACTCTCTGTGAGAAATGCATTAAAACATCCCTGGGGTACTGCCACAGAACTAATAGCACCCCCTCCCTTCCTTTTCCCATCATCTGCCCATCCACAAACCTTCCCTGATATCATAAAAAAAGAAATAGATCGTCCTTATGGTTTCTGATTATGTTTTATAATTTAATCGGAAGTAATATCCTTCTCCTAATAGAATCTGTTATAACAGCCTTGTTCAAAAACATCACCCCCCGAAATGTTCTACAGAAATTTCTATAAAAATATGTGGCTTCTTCAATTAGTTTTTAAAGAAATCCTGAAGTTCTCATGGAGTGGGCACTTCCAGAGAATTATGGAAAAATAATCATGATCTTGTACTTGAAAGTCAAAAAGCTCATAGATGCTCATGAAACCCTCTACAAATGGTGTAATTTCTGGGAACGTGGGTGGAAGCAGGCAGGATAGTCCTTATAGCAGGGTAGGGCCAGGAAATATATAATTTTGGAAATCTATCAATTAACTTACATTTTTACAGAAACTGGTTCTGATCATGTTGGCATTCTTTTAAAATCCCATCTCAGTGCATTCAAAAATACTGATTTCCCTGCAGATTTGACCACATGTCCACTACACAGACAACATGTAAGTAAATTATAACCTACTTTCCCATCAACTCTGCTTCTGCTTAGATTACTTCTTTCTCACCCATGCTGCACGCAATAATTTTCAAAACAAAGTGAATAAACTAGCATAAGCATTTAAGTGTGTTTCCACTGATTCCCATACTTAAATTAAACATGCAAATGCAAACATTAAAAGGAATGACTTATTCATGTTCCTAGGCAAAGCATACATATTAAATTAATGTATGTGTATCAAAGAAGACACTAAGTGCTGACTCTCGGAAAGCCTGTGTAAGAAACTGTACTATAGGCTGTTCATTTAATATTTTTTATTGCTTAATATGAAACTTAGACTGTATTGATTCTATCCTAAGTATTTGTCAATATATTCTCATTTAGAGCAACCTCCTCATTTCCAAATATATATTTAATGAAGCATTATTATACTCTTAAATGTTTTAAGAGTACATGTCACATTAACATCTATACAAGGGAACAACTTCGATGTAGCATGTCAGATGGGAAGTTATCAGTAATACAAAACAGCTGCGTAGGATTGCATGTACAAAGCTTCAACAATACAGAAAAAAAATATTTTTAAGAATGACAGAGATCGGTTTTAATTTTCACCTTTTCTTTGAATCTTGTTTTTATTTGTAGCTCTGGTGAAAATTCCATGTACGTTCATTTTTACATCTCTTTATGCCACAAGAGAAGACCGGGAGGGGAAATCATCCGATGATGTTTTTTGTGAAGTTACTTCTTTTGTCTGCCAAAGGGGTGAAGGCTTAAGTGATCTGCAGTTTAAGTCTCAGAGTTCCTAGCAAGAAAAGGTGAAAGCTTGTCAAGCTTACAAAACCAACAAATAGCTCAAGGACAGAGCTGGAAAGAATGGTTTTGGCACATTCAATTACTGGAAAGCTTTCACAGGAGGAAAATTGTCTTCAGTGGCTGAACTGCCTTTGTACATGGAGAATCAAAGTGCCAAGGTTAAGGCTGGAACAGACTCAAGTTATCTCACCCAGGTTAATAGGTAGGAAACACAAAATGGAATAAGCGAAGAAGAAGGAAAAAACCAACATAGCCGAGATAGAAATCTGCAAAGCAAGAAGAAAACACAAAGTTATATTCACAAGATGGGTGGCCAGGTAAGCAAAAGGCAGTGGAATAACTTCACTTGCAAGGAAACTGAGAGAGGTCGGGGTGCAAGAGCTGATTGCTTGGACACTGCACAATGAGCCCTGCAGTGAGGTGCAGGACCCAAATCTTCGGGTGCAGGACCTGAAACCAGGCATTTACAACATAGTGGGAAGTTCCTTCTGGCTGGAGTACAGCACTGAGAGCAAGGCAAAACTCAGGGAGGGAGTTAGGGGTGACAGAAAAGCACTGTACATTGTAGTGTGTACAGAAGAAAAAGCATGATACAATACAATTAATCAAGGTCCATTGCCTTCTTGAAAAGCACTATAAATCTTCGCTTTACTACAGCAGTAGCATAGATCCACTAAACCCTCTAGAAAAAATGTGACTGTGGTTATGGGACAGTGGAATAGTATTAGACAATCAACAGAACCTGTGAGAGACCTCCTGCTCCTGGAGATAGATCAGAGCAGAATTATATCAGTAATAAAACTGAGGCTACAGATGATGACAGAGTTCCATTCTTCCTGATTCTGGACCACTGGCAGACATTTTTAAGAACATACTTATTGAGCTTTCAGGAGGTACTGCTAATTCAAACAGTGAGAATGTTATTGAAGAGGTGGCTGTAGAAAATAGCCCTGATCAAGCAGATCACAAAGCCTTCTGATTAAACTGAACGGAAAGATAAAAAAACCTGTGCTTTTCTGCCTTCTTGTGCTTGGCTTTTTTTAATCTCAGAAGAGTGAAGGAACTTTGAGACTTTGCTACAAAGAAGATTCTTGAAGTCAAAGATATATAATTGCTTCTGCATTTCGGGAAGGAGAAAAAAACTCACTAAGAACTCCAGACCCAACTGGTGACAATCCAACTAGAAAGCAATATGAGGAATAGGCAAAGAGCCCACAAGAAATGGAAAAAAAAGGGGCTGACTAACATGGAGAATTGTATCTTACAGGTCAGAAAGTGTGGGGAGAAAGTGAGATCTGTCAAAAGCTGGGCTGTGTTACACCTTGCAAAGGAAATTAAAAACACGCTGTAAAATGTTCTTTAGTTATATAAATGAATAGAAAGCAAAAAGAGGAATTTGAGGCTGAAATGCAGTAAAGACTGGGGGTTGGGGTAAAAGATAACCTAAGCATGGGCCAAAAACAAAATGAAAACTTTGCTTCAGTTTTCAGTCAGCACAGTGACACGCCAAGATGGTGTGACTCAGGTGAATGAGAGAGCATCTGAAGCAGAAAAAAATCTAAGGGCTTAGTATTTTCAGACAAAGACAGCAGTTCCATCTCTATCCAAAACCCTGAAAGAACCAACACAGGAACCTATCCAAACTAGTAAATTGATATGTTATCTTAGGAACAGATGTTGGGAGAAAAACTAGGGTATCTTCTATGTTTTAGAAAACATGAAAATTTTGATCTAGCTAAACTCCAACTGTTAGTTTGATTTCAACAGTTGGAAGAGATAGACAAAAGAGTATAGTTTAGCACAGCTTAATCCAAGGTAGGTCTCTAACCTGCTCTCTCTCTGATATACTCAATCGATTCTTAGCAGAGAAAATCCCCAATGTTTTTCTCATCTTTAGTAAAGTATTTCATCCAATGTCACCTTAGAAACAACTAAATAAGGAACATATCAAAGACAGGTGAAGAATTGGCTAATCTGGAAATAGGAGCTAAATAAACTATTGGGGTAGAAGACAACTATTTTGGGTTCTACCAAAAATCTAATCTTGGAATCAACTTTTTTTATTAGTGAGCTCAACAAAGAACATGACAGTGCTAATGACAGTTGTCACTGACAAAGACAGAAGAATCAAAATACAGCTCAGAAAAACCTGAAAGACTTTCAAGGACAAAGCCATGCACTAAAAAAATTTTTGTGGTTTTGCTGTAAGCTTGGAATTAATCTCTTGGTGGGTAAGAAACTTTAGTGGACTAGCACCAGTGGACCACTGGTGCCTTTAAGCCAGGTGACTATGGCGAAGAAAAAAATGTAAACTTGGTGTTTGCAACCTTAGATTTCCTTAACAGTCAGTGAAAAGAAATGAGGCACTGTGACTTGCTATTATAAAATGAGATGAATGACCTGTGCATGGAACTTACCTTAAACATAGTCTACAAAGATTTCATGTCTGAAGTTAGATTAGATGAACATCCATGAGAAATATTTGGCATGAAGGCTCTGCTTCATGTATTTAATCCTGTGTGGTGTTGTTGACTTTTTCTTGAAGCAATTCATGGGAGGTAGGCAAGGCTGTAAAAACCAGACACCTAAAGCTTCCATTATTTTTGAAAGGATTGAGTGTCTCAACCCTGTCTTTGAAACACTTCTGCTGTCTGCCTTTTGAAACCAGTGGCGGTGGTGGTGAGCTCAGCTCCACCAAAGTGCTTCTGTGGGTGGGGGCCCTCCTACAGTAGCGCTCCCTGGGTAAGTGTGACTGCATCGATTCGTGCCATGAACAGCAGCCAAACGCTTGGCAAGCATGTGGAGCTACATCATCAATGTTTGGGGTCATATTTTTATGCAGTTGGTGACCCTTGTTGTTGGCTGCATTGCAAAGATGAAGGTGCCGGACTTAGCTGAAATCCAAGGAGGTGGGTCAGACACAAGGCACAAATGCACCCAGTTTATTTTGTATCCTCTTTTCCTAGCGAAAACCAAGGCAAAGAGGATACAAAATGGGGGTGCTGCCAGCCTTCCTCATCCCCATGCAATGCGGCCTACTGAGTGTTGAGAGGTCAGTTCAAGTTGCAGGAAAAACAGGGGTGCATCACCCTCCTCTGCTATCAGCAAAGATTCTGGAACTACCAGAGGAAAGATCTGGGCACTACTGCAAAACAAAAAAATTAGTTTCCAGGAGTAGGTTTATGGATGAGGAGGAAACCCTCAGGACTCTCCAGTGGAAGGCAATCATTTGGGACCGCAAGTGAGCCACAGCTCTAGACTCAGAAGATGGAAAAACTGACTCTTGGGAATAAACCACAGACACTTTGGAATAAAGTCATCCTGGACCAAATTCCCCTGGCACAGTGAAAATCCCTCCTAAAGATGGCTTGGAGAGGCGTTTGGATTTCCACTGCGGTGATACGGTTGCTCTCGGAGCACCTGCCCTCGTGATCAGGCACTAAATTCTGCCTTGCCATCTCTCATCAGGCCAACCAAGACCAACAGGGGCTATTAAATGCTGGAGGAAAAGATAAGGATCACTAATCAACTTGCAAATCGTCTAATCAAACCACGCTGTTCACATCCTACTGTTCCAGTGGATTTATAACTATAATTATCCTATTTAATTTTTTCCCAATCAATTTTACATGAGTATTTATTTTTGTGCGCTAAACATATTGTCCTCCATAGACTCAAGGAGTTTTTTATAGTCATGCTTCTTAAACAGCCACCTTGCGTGGCAACACTTAACCTTGATGCATATATAGACAGAGGCAAAAACCATTTCTAGGGTATGGCTCTCTGCTAAACTGAAGCATTTTTTGGTGTGTGTATATATATGTCTTGCTTACATATATATTTACTTTTCATAAGGGATTTTGTGAAAAATCTGAATATTAGTTGGTAATTAAGTGCACTATAAAAGATGACATTAAAGGATATATGATAAAAGACTGCATGAATTTTTTAGAATTTTTTTATTTTCAGAACAACTAAAGTCCTCACATCTTCAGTGGTTTAGTTAGACCCCATGCATGCCTTTCCTTTTCACATCAGCTAGACCTAGTATATTACATACTGCAAGAACAGTGCTAACAAGGAGACCATTTGCATATACTCAGGTTACCTAATATTTAACATTTTAAAGGTTTTTAAAGGAGCTTTTGGAAGAGCTCTTTATTTTTCACGTGCAACATCTCCAACAGCATTGCAGCAGTTAACGTGAGGTCTCTCTTAGACCTCTGAAAAATCTCTTTTGACCTGAGGATGTTGAAAAAAATCAAGGACCCTTTCCTTTTTTGTGTTCCCCAGGGCAGAGCTCCTTCATATCTCAGGAGATGCCATTTCAAGTGGATCCTGTCGGGTGGGATAGTTAAAAATGGAGCCCCTTCCTTGTCACTTCCACTCCCCAGCTGGGAGAGCATATTGGATATGCAGCAAAAGTGAGGCAGGTATAGGTTTGGGCATATATGTCTGCTAACTGGCTCTAATAGCAGTGTGGTTTAATGACTTTTGATAGGATCTTGCAGATTACATGAGCTCTTGAATCCTGGCATGAGTTTTCTTAGGTAAGCACTAAAATTCTTGGCAAGAAATTAAGATTCACAGTCAAAAATGGGATGGAAGCCACTGCGTTTGTGAATTATCCTTGTAGGAAAATCTAGTCCTGTCCATTGTACTGAGCCAACGTGCTAAGGACAAAATTAGAATGAAAAATATTTCTATACTTACAGCTTGTCCAAAATAATATTAATGACAGAACACTTATCAGGCTTACTTTGTGTGTAAAGACATAGAAAATTTTAGTTATTCTAAGCATATAGCTTTGGAGCAAAGAAAGGGAACTATTTCCCACAGCTATAAATGAGTCTTCACCTTTATGGTGCACTATTCAACCTGCTCTGACAATTCTCCCCATGAAAACCCTTGTATCGACCTAACAGCTTCAATCCCCAGCTAAGGCTTTCTTCGTTGCAATAAGAAGCAAAGCAGGGGTCATCACAGCAAATATCTGACACTCAGGAAATTACAGAGCTTTAGTAAAAAGAAAATAAATCCCACCTTTTAAATCAAGAAGCTTTTGTGACCGTTCATGTTTTCTATATGTGGTGATACTGTACACTGAGCCAAAAACATCTTTAGACCCCAGTCTTAAAGCTGAAGAGGTAGCTGTAACACATCAAACACAGTTCTATGTTACTACTGGAATAAAAGCCTCACCAAGCTGCCAAAAATAAAAATAAAATGAACCCCCACTCTAAAATGTATTTCTGTATTCCAAACGGTAGTGAGAGGTGACAAAGAGCTGGCAAAGCCAGAAATTCATTCAATCAATAGATAAACTACACAAATTCCAGAAGAAGCCTGGAGAATGCCATCACTGAAAAATAAAGCACAGTTACTGAGGCAGCTCCTGCAGTCAATCACACCACACATTTAAGGCAGTTCTGCTCCTCCTGGGTTCAGGGAAAGTTGACTAGAATTAAAAAAATACGTGGAAGACATACAAAACAGCAGCCTCTGCAAGCCAGATTTTAGGGCTTGACTGGGGGTTAATCCAGATGAGTTCTTATGGAATAGAGTTGTGTGGCTGGGCTCTTCTGGTGCAGCTTTACGAGCAGTAAATTCAGAAATACAAAATAAATGTAGACACTGTGTAGCCCATAGCTCCCTATCTGACCCATGGCCAGCAGAGTTGCCTGCTCCCTGGAATTTACCATGTCTGGATTCAGCTGTCAGAGGAGGCTGAATATATATGGGAGCAAGTAAACCTCGCCCAGGCACCCTGGGAACCTCCAGGACTGGCTGCCAGGGTGCTGGGCACACTTGTACTAGCAGATAAATCACACCAAGCTCCCAGATGGATAATGGGATTATTAAATCTGCTCAAACAGTAACAGTCTGCAGTCCTGGACAGATTTAAAAGAAGTATTTGTTTCTCTCTCTGAGCTCTGCTTAGAAAGGAGTCTGCCAAACCCACCTAGTTTGGCAAAGGTTTTTTCCCTAGGAGAATGATCATGGTCCCTCCTTGATGTTTGCCTCAAAAAAACGTGTAAACTGGAAACCATCAAAAATCCTAACACTTCCAAACTCACAAAGCAAATCAATGTAATAATAAGAAGTGGAAATCTCAGACCAATAAAAACACTGAGAAGCCAAATACATTAAAGAAGTGGCTGTTTAAAGTCCAGCATTGAAACGGGAGATCCATGCCCACAGTATTTAAAATGTGTGATGAATTATCTACTGTCAGTCATTGTAGTGCAATCCAGATAAATCAATGATGTGTTTAATGGGACAGTGGCATGAAAGCAATATTGGAATTCAACTTAAGAAAAAACTCAAAATGACATTAGAGGATTACATTTTCATTGATACTTCATTCACCAATGATTGGGATAGCTGCCTGCACCCCAGTAGGCTCCTGCGTTATTTATATACCAGAAAGCTGAAACAAGGGAACCCTTAGAAACACATAACTTGAAACCCTTATTGCTACAGAAAGGTCTTTGTTAAGGACAAGCTACAAGATTTTCCAGAAGGGGGATGTAAAGCTGCACATACACCTCAAGACAATTTTAAAATCTTTGGCCAAGTGCAAGTAACAAATTATCTAAGTACAACGAGATAAACAGGGTGTCCTGAAGACAGTGGCATTGCATCAGTTAGGAATTCAGCCCATTTTTTTATTTGGAAACATGGCAAATAATTTATTATTGTAACCATTTGCTTGGGGGCTCAATTAATAAATATTTATGCAGCTGTTTCTGCTATATGTGGTTTATCAGTAGTAAAATGTCAGTGGGTATGAATGATGTAATTTAAAACCAATATATATTTAATGGTCTGTTCAAAGATAAATTAACCTGTATAATGCAATATATGTTATTAATGTGATTCTGTGATTTTTTTACTGGGAGGCATCCAGATACATACATTTATTGGAAATGCAAGAATTTGTTTATTTGATGGTTTAACTGCCTCAGATTAAAAAGAAGAATTATAATGAAAAGGTTTTGAAGAACACATTAGTACTTCATGATCTATTAAGTGCACAATTTGAGGTGGAAAAAGTATATTTTCAAAAACAATATGCCATAGGCATCTTTATTTGCATTGCTTGGAAGTAACATAGTGTGATTTTATATTGAAGAGTGTGCTGGGAGACCTCAACCTCCATCTCTCTTGCCAGATGCAGCTTCCATCTCCAGAAGAATGCGGGGTATTCTCACTTTGAGAATATCCCCCCACGTTACAGCCCCCGCAATGCCCTGGGATCTCTCTGAGGAGGTGACTCTCTAGCATACAGAAGGACATTGCCTTTGCCATTCCCATTGGCTAAGATGCTCAAAAGGATTTTGGAAAGACCTGGAAAGAAACTGGACCCTGTTTCAAGCAGTCTGGTTTGCTTGCCATCCTTACTACCTGAACCAACCAAAAGAAACTGTGAAGGGAAAAAATGAAGCTCTCCTCTCGATTTAAATCTTGTACATCTTCTCCAAATGCTGCTTCTGCCCACCACCCTACATTCCCAGCTCAATGCTGGAATCTTACTGCTGCAGTGGTTGAGCCTGGAGCAGGAATGACCGATGAGCCAAAGAGCCCTAAGACAGAGGAAGTCTGCTGGCGGGACAGCTCAGAGGTCTGAAGTCACCCTTAAGTCATGGTGAATTTCCCATCAAACCTTGCTGCATTATGTTAATCTTTCTCAGTTAGTTGGCACACCCCTTTTACCCCTTAGTCTTTGTTCCAGCAAGTTCTCCCGCCCTCAACAGCCCATTGGATTCAGGTTCCCCCGTTCTACCCCTTGCCTCTTCCATTGCTTACAGTAATGCCATTCTGCCTTCTCTCCACCCTCGTGCCCTCAGTTCATTGATCCCTGATGCTTTCCCCTCCCCCTAAGCCTAGACACGGCATTGTTCTGGGTCCTTCGTTCCTGGGCCCTTCACACCGTGGCTGTAATAAATCCTCTGTGGAATACCATACGAAGGATCCCTCCTGCCTCTTTGTCTCTGGCGATGCTAGAGAGCGACCCGGCTTTTGCGTGTGCGTGTCAGCGTGCTGCCAGCTGCACGGGTGTGTCAGGGTGCTGCGAGAGCTCCTGTGCTGCACCGGCCGAGCGGCGAAGGGACGCTTCTCGGGAAGCACGCTGTGCTCTTTCCACCGACCGCACCACAGTGTCATCTTACCTTAATGAGACAGCATGATTTTTTACCTAATTCATTGTCTCACCATAACACAAAGATGCTTGTCTGCAGACAGGATCCACATGAGATGACACAGCTCCAACCAGCAATAAATGTAGGAGCTATTGCATGCACGTGGCTTAGTCACTCTATCAGTATTTCAGCAGAATGTGTGTTTCTCTACAGTGTGAAAATGCTGAAGTCAAAGGTTCCACCATTGCTACTAGACCTGGGGCTGCACCTTTTTTCCCAGCATGGAGAGAATAATTAATGCATCTTATATTGCTTGTAGGAGTGAAACTAGAAGTAGGTGCCCACATACAGACATTTCCTCACTGCTTTTCATTCTTTGAGTAAGTTATATTTTATTTTTCTTATTTCTTATAAGGCAAGTCTTCTGATATCTATTAAGCTTTTGCTTCAAGAGTGTCACCATCAGACCTTTCATAGCTGTTATTTATTAAGAACACAGAAAACACTGGTTGTCTTTAGAGCTCTAATGGCCACCAGCCAGCCTTGCAGCTTTGCTCCAGGGCTGGGCACAGCTCCACAACTTCTGCAAACCAGGGCTACATTTGAAAGCTTGAAAACTCCTTTGCGCTGTTTGTATTTGTTTCACCATATTTATTGTTTCTAATTTGGCAACCAAGCATGTAAATGTGTAGAAGTATCGACTGTATTGGGAGGCGATCTGTGTTAAACAAGGCAACATAATGATACCAGCCTCACTGCAATGCAGCAGCCAAACTAAACTTCTGTCACAGCATAGAGAGCTTTCTAGCTGTTTTGTTCTTGAGAAACACTGAAAAGTGCTTTAAAAGTGTACAGTGTGTATCCATACTGATGCTTTAGAAACTGCAATATGAGAAGAAAAACTGCCAGTGTAGGGGATGGGAAAGCAGAACAGGGTTTCCTCGGGACAGGTTTGACAGCAGCTACAGCAGCAAGGAAAGCTGCATCAGCAATACCCTGTGCTGTAGCAAACCTCCACAGAACCTTGCTCTCATCTAGCCAGCATTAAGGGTGCCTAGAAAAGGAATTGGGAACTGATATGAAAATCTTTTCCACGTTTTCAGACAGGGAGCTGCCAACTGTAGTATTTTTTGAACTATCATAGACCCTACAGTATACACATGAACACATGCAATTATGGAAGTATGGGTATAATGTTTCACTAGCTTCTATCACTTTGGGAGAAAGGCATGTTTGTTTATCACACTGCTCACTCCAGGCATGTAACCCAAATATGATCCAAATGGT
Organism: Oreocharis arfaki; assembly: GCA_013398015.1. NCBI lineage: Eukaryota > Metazoa > Chordata > Aves > Passeriformes > Paramythiidae > Oreocharis > Oreocharis arfaki. The sequence goes on from VZRR01008877.1 coordinate 840,878, forward strand.
TGAAGTTAGGCACTTGACTTTATTATAGATGTTCCTAATAAGCTGAAATTAGAGGACTGGAATGTACTTCCTGAGTGTGGGTGCTATTGGCAGTACCAAGAGCCTACACTGCAGAAGGCCAAGTACAAGTGAATTTGGATAGACCTATATCATAGAATAATACAATGTCTTGAGTTGGAAAGGACCCCCGAGGGTCATTGAAGTCCAACTCCTGGTCTTGCAAAGGACAAACCCAAGAGTCATACCACATTCCCAAGAGCATTGTCCAAACAGTTCTTGAACTCCCATCAGACTTGGTATTGTGACCACTTCCTTGAGGAGCCTGTTTCAGTGCCCAACCACCCTCTAGGTGAAGAACCTTTTCCTAATATCTGACCTAAGCCTCCCCTGACACAACTTCATGCTGTTAATCATGAGAGATCCTAAATACACCTGATAACTCAATGCAGCTGGACAGATGATTTCCTGCCTCAGCAGCCTCCATGCCAGAGCACCTGCCAGGTCTTCCCCAGCCCTGGGATACTGGTGGCTGTTACCATTGCTTCTCAGCCACTAATGGCTTTTTCATTCAGCAATACCTGAGATCAGATAAAAGAGTAAGAAGGAAACTGCAAAAGTTGTCAGCTGTTCCCAAAGGGTCCTATAGTGAAAATCCTCAGAGTTAAGATAATTGTCTCCTCCAGGTGCTTCACTTTGTGTGTTTGGGGTTTAAAGGCTACTGATAAGACTGACTAGGAGACAAAAGGAGTGAACGCTCCTGAGAAGGGCAGGGAAGGTAAAGAGGCAAAGAGGACACAGTTTGTCATATACGTTCTGTAAACAACAGTTTCCTGCCCAATCGCTGTGAACTGACCACAGCGACCACATCTCCAATGAACCTCATGCTCCCCTGATGATAAGTATCCCAGACAGAAAGAACGTGACACACCCTGAGGTTCAGTGACAATCAAATTGTGATTCATAAATAGACAGTTCCAAAACGAAGTAGCAAACATGAATTTTTCTGTATCTTTCTGCCTCAGAAAAAAAACTTAGAAGCATGTTCTCTTTTCTGGTTCTAGTGGGAATGTTCTTCATGATACTATTCTGAGCTAGGCCCAGAGAATGTTCAATTTGTGTGTAAACCCATCATCAAGGCCTGCTTCTTAATATAAGACATTCCCAGAATGTGGTGTTTGAGTGGAGAGCTGTGACAATTGCAGCTACATATTAAATATTGAGAGATATAAATAGTTCATTTTGCTTCTCCTCAGTCTCCTCACGTATTACTTTACCTTCCTTAATGATGAAGTCTTTGGAGCCAGGAGTGCATAGCAGCATTTGTGTGGAAAGTGCCTGGCAAACCCAGGGAGAAGCAATGTCACGGCTCTGCCAGCCTGGCCCATGCCAGCAGCAGCTCCCCAGACACTGGGGAGTGCTCTGCAGCAGCAGGTCAGTACCTGCGTGGAACACCCAGACCATTGACATCAGGGGGTGCTATAAAGACCTGGATCATTTTCTGCACCTTGGTTTTTGTCATAGCTAGAATGTGTAAAAATCTTCGTTGTTCTTTCTCTTGGTGATTACACCCTGTCCAAGGAGTGATGAAGACATAAGGATGGAGAGTTCAGACATGAGTGCAGGTCTCTGATCTATTTGCCAGGTTGGAAGCTCTCTGCTACCCAGCAGAGTGCACTTTTTCCTTCACAAAGATAATTCTGGGCTAGACTGTTTTGTTTCCCTGTGTGCTACAGAGCTACTCCGCCATGTATGTTCTCCTGTGTGGGTGGAGATAATCTCTGTGCCTTTGCCAGCACATTCTTAACTCTTTTGAAGCTAAGGGTCACATATGAGTACTTTCTGTCATTGTCAGCCCATGCTTCAAAGTTATTTCAGACTTGCTTTGTGAATGGATTATTTTAACATACTTTATTATACAATTTTGTTGAAAGGACCTTCCTGCAAGTTTAGAAATAACAAAGCAAACTAGTAACATGTGCTTTTTTTTCTCATGGGTTTGAGAATGAGTAAGGGTGGAAAGTGGGCAGATTTTCACTTCAGATGTTATTTCTGCACCAGTTGCGTGTATTCACTTTGCATATGCAGATCTTTTGTTTGCGAGGCAAAAGGTTGCACTGGGGTGCAGTAGAGAATAAAATATAGACAATTTCTCACAACCTTGGCAAAGTTTGAGATATCTCAAAGACCGTCACCCTGAAATTTCAACGCTCATGTGCCAGGCCCCAAGTACCAGGCAACTATCTCAAATTTCCTTGGAGAAGATGATGTGGATTTTGATGTTTCTTGGTGTTTACAAGACCTTCTTGTCCTTGGGCGTAGATAGGGGAGAACTGTGGTAGCCCCACCTCTGGACTGTAGCTGCTGATACAGAAGTTCTCATCCTATGTCTGTTTCCCTTTTCCATTCCCCTTCCATTTCCTTACACCAGCCCTGCTCCGCACACCCATCCAGCCCCAGGTGTGCACCTCTGCCTGATCAGGGAGACCACAAAACTCCAGAGACGGGGAAAAGAACACAGGCGCCCTTATTCCACCCTCCCAGATCTGTGTTTGCACAGAATGACAAGAAGGAAGACTGATGAAGGCAACCCGAAACAGATGGGCTCTTCCTACTGAGTTCCTGTACCTGGGAGGTTAACCAAGCTATGGCTCAGTAGGACTGACAGCAAGTGCAGCCTCCAGTATCCAGGCCAGCAGCATCACACAGGATGAGCCATTGCCTAATACTGTATGTTTTCACAGGAAAGTGAAAAAGATTGAAATGTGTATGAGCTAGGGAAAAACATTTTGACAACTTGACATGTTTACGGTTTTTAGCCAGACAAGTATTTCATTTTGGATTTAAAAAAAACATTTCACACAAAGGCTTCTGTCACCTTTTTTTCTCACTATTTCCATTGTCCAGCAGAAGAAAATCTATGAAAAGGGAAAAAACATTTCCCTGCCACCATCCTCCAATTTATTTTTTCAAACCTTTATGTATCTACTTCTGCCTTCTCTCTCCCCATTTTCCTGCCTCTTGAGGCAGAAATGCTGATCAGATGGGGTTTCCTTTCCAGACTGAGCCTTGTAGGACTTCTCCCATTTTCAGAGATCAGCTCTAATCCCAGCTAAATGCTGTGAGCTACAGGGAAAAAAAACCAACCAGCTAACAAATGTTGGCGAGACCACAAAATACAGATTGTGTCTGTAGGAGGAATATATTCCCATGCTGGGGAAATACTGAATTTTCACAACATTGAAGCAGATAATCTGGAGGAGGATGGAATTTTTTTCCCTAGCACTCCCTTAAACAAATAAACACCGCTGAGAAAACAAACTTGTTTAGGTGAGAGAGGGTTGAATTAAACAGCGGTATCCATTTGTGGTCACCTAAAGCTGCTTCTATGCAGATTGCTTATCTGTGTTTACTGCTCTAAATTGCCTAAATGGTGTGAGCAATTCTGGAGATGGGTGGATGTTGTTTTTGCAGTTGTTTAGGTTTGTTTGCCCTTGTCTTATGGACAGGGATAGATGAAAATAAGATTCCTGGTCTGACTTTGAGATCTCCTTTTTCTTCCTTTCTGATGATTGTGAAAGATACTTAAGAGTACATTAGAATTTTAAAATCAGTAAATTATCCCTTCCCTATCTTGTGTTTACTCTTGAATTAGTGCATAGTGCCTTATGTGCGTGGCTAAAAAGTAGAAATGGAATAAAGATGGTGAAGGCACCAGTAATTTGGGCACGTGGCCTTTTTACCACACATTATATTCATTTAAGAAAGCAAGCATCTGTTTAGCTACCATGGAAAAAAAATCCATGAGTAAAATCAAGACCCAAATCCCTACTCCATGAGGCCACATGATTTCACACGTTACTTTTAGACTGTGAGCAGACCACTAAGCAAAGGTGACTTTATTACACAGGAATGTGCTGGATTTTCCTCTGGGCAAGGGTGGGATTCCCAGAGCACTCCATATGTTGGGGATTTGCATCCCACCCTCCTGCTTTCAAAGTATCTTCTGAGTAGAGATCATTTAAAGAGGTGCTCTAGGTAGCCAGCAGGGATGGGGAAAGAGAATTACTATTTTTTCCAAGCTTTATAGCTAAAGCAAAATATTTTCTGTGTGCAGATTGAACCAAGAAGCGGAGGCTGTAAGGAAATTATTACTTAAAAGTTCTTCATCTGCCAGAAACAGCAAAGCAGGTGTAAATAAATAAATAAATAAATAAACAAATAACAAAGACATGGCAGGGAGCGAAATCCCTGATGCAATAGTAAGCTATCGCTCCAGAATAACGTGCTCCAGGATTATGCGTTGATCTGACTAAGACAACTCGTGGTGTGCAGATCTACAGATCCATCTGCAAGTGGTGACAGTGATACTTCTGTTTCCCAAGGGTGAGCTAAGGCAAAATACAATCTTCTCTGATAATTGCTGCAGTATGCATTCGTACACCTAGCCCAGGTTAGTGTCCAAGAGGACATGATCAAAAATCCACTGAAATGGGTGAGAAAATTTCCACTGTCTTTTAACAAGTTTTGGGTGGGATCTTGAAGCTTATATTTTAGTGAAGACCAAAACAGCTTTATGATTAAAAACAGAAAAACAACCAGTGCAGTAACACAATCTGTACTTTTAATGGCATTAAAAGGCCACCAGATGGACAACTTTCAATCATAATTAAATTACTGTCCTCAAGTAGAAACTACATTGTTTAAAAACTATTAAGTTTAAAGATGAAACATAAAAAGCTGAAAATAGCATGACTCATCCCTAGCTTTCTTCTTCTCATCCTCATTGCACAAAAGCTCTTAAAATTTGGCTTCAGCACTTTTCTCCTAATTATAATGCATGATCCCTTTGTCACTGTGAAATGCACCCTCTTAAGCTAAAAATTTGCTAGAACTGTACTGATAAAACAGGGCTGAAAGACAATTTACTGTACTCTAACAGGTCCTCACAGAGTTTCAGGTGCATCCTGACTTTCTGCACTTTTGATGTCCCCATCATATAACTAATAACTGAAACAAAGATGTGCAGAAATAGGTTTAGAATAATAGAAATTAGGAAGAAATTCTTCCCTGTGAAGGTGTCGAGACACTGGAACAGGTTGTCCAGAGAAGCTGTGGATGCTCCATCCCTAGATGTGTTCAAGGCCAGGCTGGATGGGGCTGTGAGCAACCTGACCTAGTGAAAGGTGTCCCTGCCCATGGCAGAGGGTGTTGGAACTTGATAACCTTTAAGGTCTCTTCCAACCCAAACCATTCTGTGCTTCTGTAATGATTTTATGATTCATCATTGCAGAAGCAAAGCTTTCCTCTGTGACCTTTCTGTGTATCTACAGAAATAAGTTATTTAAAATATATTATGTAGTGGTGAGACAAAAAAAAGAGCTGTCACAGCTCTGTCTCTTTGTCACTAAGGTCTATTTAGTAACACCACCACCACAAATACCCCAATGCACCGGTGAGCTCAAGGCAGCACCGAGCCTTGCTGAGGCACAGTATGTTCTAGGTCCCACAGCATGCTGTAACTTACAGGCTTAATCAAGTTTTGAATAGGGATGGTGACCTTTTCTTTCTTCAGAAAGAAAGGGACAGAAAAATAGATGGTGAGAAATAGAGGGCAAAAGCCATTGGGGAAATGAGATTGTAAATCAAAGCAGAGCTGTGCCTCAACTTTGCTATATTTTCATTTTTATTAATAGCACCCACTACTATGTTTTACAGCCTACCCTTTAAAAAATAGCTCATGAATTGCAGGGGGTCCTATAAATTTAATTGCAATTTTTTAAAATGTTGTAGTTAGAACAGAAAATTTATTTTTCCAAACTCTGCTCTTAAACTCCACAATACTGCATGTGTATTTGCAATAAAAACTATTGTAAAAGCTGTGTATTGTGGGTGGGGAATAGAAATTGAGAAACAGTATGCTATTCTTTATTTTAAGGGTATATTAAATACTATTCTTGGTTTAATTTTCTTCACAGAAAATGCACTTTGCCAGGACCACGTCTAGTTTAGAACAGCATTTATCAAACTTCCTTTGTAACATTGAACATGCATGTCAGTTTTGAAGAGTACAGCACCCTGGCTGGAGTGATCCTACTGGTTCTTCTGGATTCTCCCGAATGCTGCTATGTTCCCTTCTTGACAGAGACAACTTGAAAAGTGCAGACTTGAGACCAAAGCTTGGGAACATTCTGAAAATAGGAGATTGCATTCTACTTATTTCTGTTTCTTCTGGGTTAGGCTCTCCTTCACCTCTACTTATTATAATGTGGAATCACCTATCATGGGCTTTTTGGAACAAACATTGAAAACCTGCTCCCAGTGCTCTATGCATCCAGGTACCATGGCCTCTTGGAAACATGATGGAATGAAGTACGACAGGAAAAGGTGCAGAGTTTTTTTGAGATTTCCATATTTTTGAAACCAGAAGTTGTTGACTCCTTGCCAGAGCCTCATGGTGTCTCTTTATGAATTTTCTCCTACTACCACATGTCATCTTATATGTGGTTACATTCAAATTACTAGGAAAAAATTAATCCAGTCTGAAGCAACCATTGATGATGCCCATAGATACCTCCTGTTTACCAAAACAACATCTGAACAAAGAGGAAACCTGAACTCTGTTAAGCATAAAGGATATGTTGGGTTTGTCTGTTAAGACTTGGTCTAAAAAGAATGACTTCTCAGGCTGCTTTCACATTCTGCTTGCTTTGTACCATGCTTTGGGATATTAGTGGCTGTTTGGCTAACACAGATTTTGAAAGTGGTATCTGTTCTGAAATTTAACTGAACTTTGAGCTCTGCTAGTGTGTAACTAATTCTAAAAGCTTCTGGAACTTAAAATTCACTCAGCAGAAGGTGGGTAAAAGCACATAAGACTGCACTGGACTGAGTGGTATCATGATTCAATAACCAGACTGATTATCAGTGGACTACCTCAGCACTGGCTGCTCTAGCACCTGGAGCATCACAGTCCTGTCTTTTCTTTTTTTCCTTGGTTGGTTTTGTTGTTGTTGTTGTTGGTTTTTTTTTGCTGTTGTTCTTTGTTTTGTTTTGTTTTGTTTTGTTTTGAGTTTCTTCAGATACTTAGAGAGACTTTTTAAAATTTGTCCTTATATAAAATACATTTTTAAGGTATCATCTAATGTGCTGAGGATAAAGTCACTGCTGCATAAAGGTCTTGGAAAAGACCAAGAGGGTTTGAAAAAAAGCAGATTCCTTTTTCTTTGGCAATATCGTGTGCTGGTATCCACATGCTGGTACTGACAAGCAGCTCAGAGTCCATCATGAGAAATGCTGGGAGAGAAATGGTAAATGAAACATTTCATAGTCCGTGCTGCAATCTGAGAGACTGAGAGGAAAGACTACTCTTTACTTCTGTGAAGAAACGAGCCTTACATAAATGATCCCATTTTTGCTATTTCTCTGGTTATGGAATATTTGAGCTCTGGCAATCCTAATTCTCTGTGTTAATAAATGACTGCAGAAGAAAATACGCCTGTGACAGAAATCTACATGAATTCCAAATAATAATACATTATTCCAAATTCCATCATTTGGAATAATGATTCCAAAACTTATCAGCATTTTTGAGGGCTTAATTAATTATATGGTGAAAAATGCCCTGTGAGCAACACCCCCCACACACCAAAGCTGTGTAGGTCATAATGAGTACTTTACTCTGCTTCCCTGATTCTGCTGCTTTCTGCATTTTTCTGACAGTTTTACATTCCTGCCTGCCATTGCCCACAAGTACCTTTCTTTGCTACCCAGTCTTAATCATCAGAGGAGCTGTGTGATGGGCTGTGCAGTGAATACGCACAGACATGTGCATGGTGCATGTTTCCCAGACTGACAATCTCCAGGATCACACTGGATCTGAATTTCTAGCAGTGAGCAGCTGTTCCCAACAGTATTATTTGGAACCCCTTTGAGAATCCCAGCTCCACAAGGTGGCTCTCGATTCCTTTAAAAATACCACTGCTTTTGTGGATTAAATGTATCCGAGAATGATCTTGAAAACAATCATCATGGCTCTATGGATGCACAATGCTACAGTGGAACCCAGGGTCCCCTTTAGTATGTGGCATATTTTTCCTTCAGTAAAACTGAAAAATAGACAAAGTCTGACACTGTTCAAGTATTACGATTTGAAGGAAGGTTTCATGTCAACTGCTCAATAAGATCTGAAAAACAAGAAAATAAAGGTATTATACATGCCTGTGTGAAATGGGACATTAAAAAAAAAAAAAAAAGCTCTGTTCCTTTGTGGCTTCTCTTCTAGAAGTGTCCTTCCCCTACTCTATACCTCTGTAGGATCAGGTTAACATAGTTACCAGGTACTGAGGGGTGCAATCTCTGATAGTATGTACAGCAGGATGGCAGTGTGGTGCTCCTCAGGAAAGAGATTTTGCCTTTGAAGGCCAGGACACACAATGAGGTATTTACTTGGCTCCAGCCAGACCTTCAGCATCCCCAGGCAGACCTCCCAAATCACTTTGTGGCTGGCCATGTGCTAGCACATGGCCTCCCGAAGAGTTTTACCTCCTAGAGCACCTCATCTGAGTGCGAGGTCCTGCCCTGAGGTCTGTGTCCCCAAACACCCATGGCTGGGCGACCACACAACTGATTACCAGCTCTCTGTGGCACGGAGAGCCGCAGGTGAAACTGGGGCAGGACTGCGGCACTGCAGTGTAACTGCGTGAGATGGGCTGGGTTGCAGCACATGTGCAAAGCAAAGGCTGATGATGTGAACCCCAAACTTAGTGTGTAAGACTGGATCAGTTTTCCCTCCCTCCTGGGTACAATATTGCTGCTTTTGGTAGCCAAAAATTCAAATTCCTGTTGCTTACATCCTAGGAAAATGTTAAGAAAACCTGAGTAAACTTTGGAAGAAAGATTATTTGCTCTCTGTCAATTTGTATGTTTGAGGTCATACTTTCAGGTTTTCCACAACAGGGATAGAAATTTATTTAACTCATAAAATTCGAGAGCTGAAGCGTATAACAAACACTATCGCAAGGCAATGCTGGGTGTGTCTGAGCTGTAACGTTAAATTCATTCTTCTTGTCGCCTCCTTCAAAGCTCTGCCGAGCTCAGCCCCTCCCTGGTTATCCTTCCCTGCCGAGCTTGCTGTAACCCCTACGCCTTGCTGCTGTTCCCACCTTTGTCCTTGCACAACTTGCTGCACCTTTGCCTCCACCGTACCTCTGCTGGCCCAGCTTCTCCCCCTGACCCTTTCTACAGTGTGGTCCCTAAAGATCACTTAGAGTGAAACCATCTGCTTCTTGTTCTCCTAATTTCTCTTTTGTTTTCCATCTGCCTTTAAACATGCATTTTCCACAGAGAGATGGTGCAAAGATGAAATCTTGGGTGCTAATAACTATGTGCGTTTTCTACAAACTTGAATCTGGTAGATCTGCCCTGTGATCATGTGCACAATCTTCGGAGCAGCTGAGGTTGCTGTTCTGCTCTAACTCTTTGTAGTAGGTGTCTGACATTGGTTAAAGACTCTGAGGAGAATCTCTGCTACAGAAGTTTGTATCCTGGAGCCAGCACAATCTCATGAGCAATAACCCAAAGGATAGGCCAAGGGACACGTCTTTCAGTCCGATATGTATTTTTTACATTTTCACATGCAGAAAGTCTGCAGTCAAGAGCCAGAAATGTTATATCAGCAATGGAACTCTGTTCATTAAAAATTCAAATCAATGGAAACAACAGGACATACTATTTATCTAAGCCTTGAATCAATCTGACTACTAGGCATAATGATCTTAATTAGAAAAGTAAGCCGAAGCAGGAAGACAGTCTGTCTCCTGGCTTTGAAATTATCATACCCCTATCAGTATGCTTGGGTAACTTGTAATTAGGGACAAAGGTTACACATAATTTTATAGGCTGAAAAACTGGTTTTATACATGTCATTTCAGAAAAATATTTAAGAAATAGATAGAAGACTTGCTAACCCTATTATATTCCAATTTTTTTCTGCCAGATTAGTAGTCTGCACTAATTAGTTGATGGACTTTAGAAATACCAATAGAAGCTTTGCATTTACAGAGAGCCAGGAGACACTAATAAGAAACTGTCAATACCAGCATCAGTCCTGGTGTGAGTTCCTTTACAAAATTTGGTTCCTTTTCACATCTATTTCACCTGCATGGAAAACGCATCTCAGAAAAGAAGTGTGGGCTGTCCAGCAGCTGAGAATAAGGGCTTTCCTGTTCAAAAACTTTACTGGCATGTTGCACCAGTATGGCCACAGTGATGCCAACACAGTCGCCTGTGCAGCTCCCCACATCTTTCTTCTTTTCTTGCTTATCTTCAACTACCACCACTGAATATGAAGTGTTCAGGTTTTGACAAAATGGCAGTCCTGTGATTACACTTCCTTTAATGTTTTATTGACCAGCTGTAATTAGAAAACAGAAGACCTAACTCTGTGGTCCTGCTTCATCAGTCAGTTTCACACTTAATTTAAACAAATTCTTCAGTTAGGCCCACTGCCCACTCACAGCGTCGAGTGACACATGAGCACTGCTTTCAGCAGGAGCAGTGCCTTATCTTCTGCATTGGAACACATCTCTTCCTCTCTTATCACAGGTACAGATGTCCTGATTTTCTTTTCCCAAGGTAGTATTTAATCTTGGAAATAAATTAGAAAAAGGTCAAACCCTCTCTATCACACAAAATGGCCTTGCTTTCCCAGAACAGCATTTCCACAAACAAAAAATATGGAAATTAAAATCACAAGTAGGATCTGTTTCATCAAAGTATTAGCTACATTTCTGTGAGGTTGACAATCACCTTTTTAACATGGCAGGAATTACATGTGTAATTCTCTTTAATGGGTGTTACAAATGTTCAGCCCACACTGAAAAAAGATCACAGTTGGTATGAGTAATAACTTTTTTCTTGAACATAAACAGTTCCCCTCTAGCTCTGTACATATCCTTCAACATCAATGTAACCACAGCTGTCAAGGCAGCCTCACCTCTTTCGATGTATATTTTAGCTTTAATTTTTTCCCATGCTTTCACTTAGTGGACCTTTTTTTTTTTTTTTTTAAGGGCCTAAACCTGTTCTCCAATTTTGTGGGCAAATTCACTGCAATAACAGATCTTGATGTTTAGACATCTTTAAACATTATTATTAGCATGCAAGAAATTAGAGACCTACATCAAGATCTGGAGGTTTGGGTGTTGTTTTTTAATTGAAAGTGAATTTCAGATCGTCGTTTTCCTCATTCAAGGATCTCCAAACACTTTTACATAGTTAAATGAGTTCTTATGGCCTCCTTCTGTACGGGCAGCAGCAGCCCCCTTCCCACAGCCTTGGCACTGCCTTAGTGGTCACCAGCCGGGGCCACCGAGGTGATGCGAGGGTGAGGATGCAGGAGTCTGTGCAGAGGATGGCGATGGGCTGAGGCCCAGAGGGCACACGTAATGTTAGTCTTAAACTGCACATGTAGTTATAGTCCTAAAATGTGCCAGGGGAGATTTAGGTCGGACATCAGGAAGAATTTATTCACAGAAGTTGTGATTAGGCATTGGAACGGGCTGCCCAGGGAAGCAGCGGAGTCACCATCCCTGGAGGAGATTAAAGAAAGACCGGACGTTGCACTGAGTGCCATGGTGTGGTTGATGTGGAGGTGGACTCGATGATCTCAAGAAGTCTTTTCCAACCCAACCAATTCTGTGATGAAATGTACCCTCCAGCCCCTGGGACATCCCACATTCCCTTTAAGCTGCCATGTCCCCTCCATGGGTGAAGCACAGAAGTCATGGACTCATAGAATATTAAGGGGTTAGATGGGACCTTAAAGATCACCAAGCCCCAGGCCAGGGCCACATCCAACCTGGCCTTGAACACTTCCAAAGATGTGCATCTACAACCTCCCCGAACAACCTGTTGCAGTGTCTCACAACCCTCACAGCAAAGAATTTCTTCCTCCTATCTAATGTCTAACATTAGATATTTACGTCCCCTCAGTGAAGCACCCAATAATCCCTTAAAGCGCCGGCGTCCCCTCGCTGCCACGCTGTGTCCCCGGGGCCCCGCGGCGGCCCGGAACGCAATCGCCGGGGCCGCGGTTTCCAGGCGGGCGGCTGTGCCGCCCGGCGCGGTTGCCATGGTGCGGACCCGGGCGCGGCCGCCATGGACGAGGAGGACACGGTGGGGCCGGGGGGCGTTGCTGGGCCGGGGGCGCCGCCGGATCGCGGGCGGCACTTCCCCGTTGGGCGGGCGGCGGCTGCGGGCGGCGGGGGGAGAGGGAGAGGCGGAGGCGGAGGCGCCGGCGGGCGCTGCGTGCCCCGGCCCGGTCTTGCCCTGCCCTGCTCACACCGCGGCCCGGAGGCGGCGGGCGAGGCCCTGCCCTGCCTCTCGGCGTTGGCCGGTGCTCGGTCTCGGCCGGGGATGTGCCGCCGGCCGCCCCCCAGCCGGGCTCGGCGGAGCTGCCCTCCTCAGCACGCACGTGGGCGTTTCTGGAATCCACTTTGTTTTAATCTGTCGGTTTCCCTCTTTTTCTCTCTCCGGTTTCTCTGGGAAGCACCGGCTCGTGCGGGCTTTCTCCCACTGCGTGTGTTTCTTTGCAGTTCTAGAAATTTATTTTTCCTTTCTTCTCCCTCTCCAGTTTTTCTCTTCTCTTTCATTTCTGATGGCTGGCTTTTTTAAAAGCCACGCCACGTGTGTGCGAGGCGTGGATCACCATTCCCCTTGCCAGCTACAATTACGTGTTCGGAGGTACCTGTGGCTGATGGCAAATGCGATGATTACTTGTTACCAACCAGGGCTAGCACAAAGGGTGTAAACGTCTCCTCTATAAATAAAATCAGAAGCTGTGCAGTAGCCTAGTAATAATGCCATTTGTTTTACCTGAACAGTTGTGAAAGTCTGCTGTTTTTTCTTCCTTTCAGAGAGGTTTTAATGAGCGCTGTGCCCAGTGTTCGGAAGTTAACTGGGGTCTCACTGATGGAGGCAGATTTTATTGTAGATCATGCCACAACGTTACTGAGGTAAAAAGATGAGTTACTGCTTTGGAAGAGGTTTATTCTGATTGCTTCTTGACTTTATATTAAGAAAATGATAGATTTTTGTCCGTGCCATTGAGGGTAGTATTTTTATTTATCCTTTTTCTTGCTTTACTTGACACTATTTGAAACTAATGTTCCTTGAAATCACAAAGTGTAGAATGATCCATCTTGGCCTGCTGTATTGCTGTAGCTGTAGTGTCAGTGTCCTCTCTAGATGCCTTAGAAGCATTGCCTGGGTGTTGCTGTGTTTTGTGCAGTCTCAGTGTAGGCAAACCCTGATGCACGTCACCTGTATGTCCATGATAGTAATTATCTATTTTTGAAATTTCTGAATGAGAAGTTCAGAATGTCTCATGTCCCTTTAGTTTAGGAAACCTGAGTAAGTTCCTTTGTTATGTTTTATGATGGGGCAATCTGTGGAGGTTAGATGTGGCTCTTTTTCTTGATAAGATGTATTCCTGTTTTGCAGAGAACTAGAGAAGTTGTAAACACTGATTTTATTACTAATTCAAGAGTCCAAACAATCTCCAAAGGTTTAAAAAAGCAGGAAAACAATGGTATGTATGAGTTTCTGTCTGTATGTTGCAAAAGAATGGGTATTCAGCCAGGATTCACCCAGGCCGTTATGTTTTTGATGGAGACCAAAAGTGGAGAGGTAGGAAAGACTGCAGGAGTGGGAGCAAAATGCACCTCCCTGATGCTGTCACAACCTTCAGAGATCACATTTGGTGACTTTCTGAGCCACAAGTGACCTCTGTGAGCCCAGTGGTGGGGTTTTTTGATTGACTAGAGCTATGAGTTACTCACTGCTCTTTGATTTGTGGAAGCAAATATTCGCTGAAGCTACTGGTGGCACGCATTCGGTTGTGGTGCTCCTTTGTTCCTTCCCTGTGATGGCTATCACAAAACCAGAGAAGTTGTTTGTCTTGGCAAGTGAGATGTGATGGTGGTCCAGCTCTCAGTGTCAGTCTGGCTTGTGTTACAGGCGCTTGGCCCTGCAACCTACGCACAAACTGCACAGAAGAGGTTTCATGCAGTTCCAGTAGCTGAACCAACACTGCATCTTTCATCCACAGTCACTTTTTTACTTTTAATGTCATGAATATTCCGGAGAATAGTGGTCATTATGTATGAGAATCTGTACCAAAAGGATGTAGTGGTAAAGCTGCTGCTAAAGCTGTGTGTGGATTCTGTGGTGGCCGGACACAGCTCTTGCTATGGTGGCCACTTTCAGAAAACAAAAATGCATTAGAATGCCAGGTAAAGAAAGGGGTTATCTTTGTCTCTGATGTGCTGATCTACTTTTGCTCTGCTGCAGAGGCAGCAGATTGCTGCATTCCTTTGAAAAGAACAATTGTGTGGATGTGAAGGGAAGTGTGAAAAGGACCCCTCCACTTTTTCTTATCCTGTATGGCTTCTGAAGTCTGGGCCGTGTACCACTTATGCTTTTCATTTCTCCTGTTGGGAAAGTGATTAGCCAAACCCTGGGCTTCTTAAGGAAGAAATCCTTATCTTCACACAGTCCCTTCAGTGAGTGCAGTCACGTTACACTGTATTCCATTAATTTATAGGAGTAAGCTGTGTCTGTTCACTGGTTAGCAGTTAAGGCCAGCATCATTGAAGCAGGGCAGAAGCTTTGGGCAGATAGCTTCTAAGATGGTGAGATGCAAGGTGTGTTTTGGAACAAAAGTAGTGAAGAACAGGTGTGGAAGGAATGAATGAAGAGGGAGTTGAGAAATGCAGAGAAACTTTCTAAAACCAAAAGCCTGTAGAAGAGGTTAGTAGTAACTTTAGAGAGGTAAAGGCAAAAAGTAAATGTAATGCAGCCTGAAGAAATAGTGAATAGATTGGACCAGGCCCACTCTCTGTGAAATTCATGTTGTGCTAGGATTTGCTAGAAACTTGGGATAGTCTTTTATTTAAATGTGTATGATTCTGTGTGAGAGAATGGTGAAGCACATGGTGGTATTGGTTGTTTTTTGCCTGACTCACTACTGTAATGTTCCAGTTTTCTATGTCAGGGGTGGGAAAGAAATGTTCCTATTTCATATTTTTAATGGCAGGTTCTCAGTTATTTTTAAACTAGTAATTTAACAGTGCTCCACTCAATTGCAAATGCCACACTAGAGGTTATAATGAATTATATTATTCTTGGGAAATGTGTGAAGTTCTTGTTCAGTAACTTTTCTTCTTGTTTAAGGCTGTGAATAAATGGAAGGTAATGGAGTATTCTGTGTCGCTGGTTTATGCACTAGGATCTGAAATTATTAGAGATGTGGAGATAAGTGTGCATAAGGTTAAAGAAACCCCAAATAGTACAAACAAACGTAGCCCCCCTTTTTTTCCCTTAGATGGAGGCTGTGAATGGTATATTTGTGAAGGCTTTCAGCTGGTACTCAAGAAACAAGCGGAAGCTTTAGAAGCATTAGGAGTATGTCCACAAATGAAGGTATGTAGATGTCAGTGTGAGCTGTACACTGCCTGTTTGTGCATTTAAGAAGGTGGTATTTTAAAAGATTTTAGTTTTGGAAGTGAACCATACAGCTCCCTGTGTCAAAATCAAAATTTGTTTCTCTGGTAATTTTAAAACATACTTTATAAATCACAGTTAATAGAATTAGAGATGGAATATTATTCAGATTCCTGAGTTAGAAATTATGCTCTGTTCTCTCAGCAATTAATGATCTTGCAAACACTGTACTAATTACCATCCGTTTTTGTTTATCAGGATGAAATCCTGTGCAATTTTTGGAGGTGTTACCTTCAGAAGAGCAAACAGGCATATTGCAAGAGACCAGCTGGGGAAACTGTCAAAGCATTATCAGTAAGTGAAAGCTCAAATCCCATGAGATGTTTGGTATCTTTTTAAAAGCAGCAACAGAAATCTTCTTTGTTTAGGCTACCTGTCTCGCTGGTAATAATGTCACTTCAGTATGAAGGAAATCACATAAACAGGCTTGCACATGTCCTTTTCATTGGGTTTTGGGGTTTTTTACATATTTCAAGAGATGAGTATTTCTGTGAGTATTTGAAACTGCTCATTTGAAAACATTGTTTTGTCTTGACGTAGATAATCAGTAAATAGAAATCACAGTGCAAAATGTGTCATCAGCTACCATCCTTTTCCTGCCTGCTCTCTTGAAGTTACTCATTTGATCAAGCTTTGATTCTGTGTATTGCCGACTTTCTGGTCATTGTAGCAGATTAAAATGCAGTCAATAAACGTTATTTAATCTTGAGGAAATCCTTTAAAAATACTTCTTTTTTCTTTTTTTTTCGCTTACTGGTGATTCATAGCATAAAAATGTGAACAGTTTGCATGTTAACTTTTACTGTGAATTTTGCGTCTGTTGTGCTTTATGTGGTTTGTTAAGATTGAAACAGTAACTAAGAGTAGCTAATACAAATATTTGTTTACAAAACCCAGGCATATGAGAGCAGTACTGATGTGGACAGTGATCCAGAGAGACCCAGCCTTCTGCAGTTGCTGTCTCTCTCTGAAAGTGAGGGGGATCTGCAGACTGACTGCAGCTTTGCCTCATCAATGAGCAAGGTCTCAGGTAGGAGCAGTGAACTGAAGTATCTGAAAACCAATTTTTCTGTAGTTTTTAAATATAAATAGATTTAAAGTGTATTTGTGTGCAGTGAATTGGAGGAACTGGTTGGAAGGTATAAAGTTTTCAGTTGTGTTTGACACTATACTACTTTATATTCTACCAGAAATAGAAGACTTCCTCCCCCAACCCCCACCCAAGGAGATGAAAGTTGAACAGGACCTGGAAATACAATGGGAAATGCAGGAGGAAGTTCTGTTTAATAGCAAGTTTGCTCCATACCTCCTGCTTGAAGTGGGAAAAAATTGCTGTTATATCTGCAAAACTAGATGTTCACAAACACAGTAGCTTTGAAGAATGAGCAGATATTTTACCAATAGCAGAGCTGTCCATCATGACTGATGTTTAAAAACATGAGTTTGTTCTTTAGGGGGGTGTATTTTTGTTCTATCCCATAGATATATTTAGCTTTTTAACTTACTTTCTTATTTTGGTAATTCTCTTTCTATTGTCTCTGCAGTCTTTTTACTGCTTTCCTGATGACCCCTTCTATGAAAAATCATATTTTCGCATTCCATCAGTTTCTCTTTTCTGCTCACAATAGCAGCCGGAAAATATTTACAGAATGCTGAAGTTTTTAATTAAGTGTTGTAGAAAATTGGAGTGTTTGGTTCTGCTGGGCAAGTGTAATGCCAGACAGTGCTGCAATTCCTGATACCAGAAAAGCATTTCAAGGCACATTTGAAAGCTTTTGCTTGTGTTTTAAACTTATGATGGTTTTCTTTCTTGCTTTATTCTTTGCCTGTTTTTTCCTTCTTTATCTGTCTCAGTGTTTCTTACTCCCTTGTTACATATTATCCTCCTTATGCCATGTTTCTGTTCTTCTGTAGTATTGCCTGTCTACCCTCAGAAGAATGAAATCTTGTTTTTTCAAGCTTTTCTCTTTATTTTATAAAGTCCAGAAGTAATAAAATGAGAAATTTGATCAGCAGCAACTAGAAAAATAAATGCATGTTTAAAACTCCAGACAGAATTAGGGAGGGGGGGGAAAGATATAAAAATGGTGATGCAAATTTTTGTGAGTATTATGCTAGAAGCTTTCATCCTTATATATTAAAATGACAATATTTTCAGGTAAAGAGTCACTGTATGTTCGTGCATGTAGAATCCTGGGTGTTATACAAACATAATACGAAAAGGAAAGAATTGAGTGAAGTATTTCTAGTGAAAGTACTCCCTTGAATTTTCTTCTCCTTTTTGATGTCTAGAGGAACTCCTTTCTTCCTTGGTACTTGTGCCTTTCATAAGGTCTGTTTCTTAGAGTTTTAGGACAGCTAGGTAGTCCTTAGTAGGCCATAATTGATTTTCTTGGTTGGTTGTTTCAGAGATTGAGTTCAGCCTCCAGTAGTCATCAATTTCACTAAAATCACTTGAAATTAGTTAAGAGTTCAGTGATACTAAAAGTAAATTTTCGTGAAATCAGACAAACTTAGAAATAGTTTTGTCTATTGAAATTTAATATATGTAATATTAAGTGTCTTCTAGTCTATTGTAAACTCTTGTGAAGATTCATAAATTTTTTCTTCTGTGTTGTTTTTGCTGAGCTGTTATTGCTACAGACTATAAACCTCAACCCCTTCTTTCCCTAAGAGGCTTGTCCAGATGGCAAATATTTTTTTTTTGTTATTTTTGTGTAGGGTTAATAGCAAATTCCACTGAGTATAGCACTGAGATATTGCTGGAGAAGCCTATAAAACTCTGAAATTATTAGCTGCATGTAACTCTGTGTTGTCATGCCTTGCATAAGCTAGAAGAAATAAAAGGAAATTGTGTCCCATCATTAAGGCCACAAATATAATGAGGATTATTTTAAATTGAGTTGAATGCGAAATTAACAATGAAGCTTCAGTCACGAAGCTGCCTTTAAGCACAAGTATCCATGTGAAAGGTGAAGCAGTTGACTCCAGGGATTAAACCGATGTTCCTGCCTTTGTTCCCTGACGCACCTGTGTGTGATGGGATGCTCTGCTCTGCTCTGCTCTGCTCTGCTCTGCTCTGCACAGGAGTTGGGGCGGCTCTGTGGGCCTGTGCCGGGGCTGTGCCGTGCCCGCAGCGCCGGCTCCGGGGCCGGTAGGTGGCATTGCTGCCCGGCCCTGGAAGCGCTGTGTGCAGTGTCCCCATCCTGCGGGCACCGCGCTGGGCCTGCCCTGCTGACCCTGCCACCTCGCAGGTGTGGCTGTCGCTGCCCGCGGAGCCGCCGGGCTCTCGGAAGGTTCAAACTGTTCTCAGCCGGCTGCTTGCCCTGGCCCTGCAGCTCCCGGGTGGGGAGCTGTGGATCCAGCTCTCGCCATTCCTGTCTGAACAGGTGGACAGTTTGTGGGGAAAAGCAGTGAGAGAAATCTCTGCGGAGTCAATGCTGACATTCTGTGCTGGTGTGCTTTAAGCGCATTTTCTTTTATCCTGGCTGGGCCATAATTGTAGGGAAGAGAGGCTTAGAGGCTTTTTTTTTTCCTTTTTTTGGTCCTCTTTCCTGAACTCTCAGGTTTCACTGCTGAAAAGGTTCCAAACTCATAAATCACTCTATTAAATTAAATTTTCTCTCTGCTGTTTTGCTTAGTTTTTAGTGATTCATCTCAGTAAGGAAGTAGGGAGATCTGGATGTTTATTTATTTGTGGTTTTTTCCCACCCTCTTTACCATTTCCTACATTCTTGTTCTAAACTTGTCTTTGACATTGAGTTTATATATGTTTTTTAAACAAATACCTGTGTTTCCACATTTAGAGATTATAGGACAGATGGATTTAGGGCAGACTTCTAATATCAATAAAATTTCTGCAAAGTAAATGCCTTTTTCATTAAAGTCCTGCCTGTGTTGAAGTTTAAAACCATGTTTTAATCCCCAACTCTGAGTAATTTTAAGTACATCAGATTTTCCCTTGTTTCCTCACAGTCCCCCTGTCTGTCCAATGGAAAACAGTATTTCCAGCTCATAAGTACTGTCAGTTATATGTTGTATAACAGTTAATGTCCTAGCCAAGTGGAATAGCACTTTATGAAACAGGTTCTCATCACATACTGTGGTAGATGAATAAATTAGGGTTAAACTGTTTTGTAGAAAAGTACACAAACAAGCAGAAAACTCAATTATTTCGAAGTGTTATTAGGTGCTGAACAGGGCTCCTTGTATGTTCCTTTATCTTGTTTTTTGTACTCCATGGTTCATGTGTCTATTACATCAATTTGCTTTTTTCTTTTCTGTTTTTAACATAAACCCAAGAAAGCACCTCTGTGTACTCTGGGTCAGTAGATGGCAGCTTGTATTTAATGAAGAACCGAAAGGAGAAACTGAGGATGACGATGCCAATGACCCTTTCATTTTGTTACATGGCTTTACTCTGGTTGAGAGAACCAATTACATTGTCTGAGCTCTTAAGGTATGAATAGTCTCTATTGAAGAATTGTTGCTTTTATGAATAATAATTTTTTAAAAGTTAGATCTGTACTATTGTCCTCTTACTAATATGCTCAGTAATAGTGAGAAGTTCTCTTTATTTAGTTGTTTTATCTTTCCTTTGTCATAACCATTTGTGCAGCTGCTGTTGGAGGATGTTTTCTGTTGATCGCAGTGAATTTCAGAGACCTGTAAGGAAGAAGATTTTGAAGTTAGAGAAGCTTTTTATTCTTCTCCTTCAAAATTTCTTAAGAATTGCTGGAGGTGTGTATGGCCACACTTCCGTGATGTTTGCTCTTGTCAGCATGTCAGAATTAAATGAGTAAACATTCTCCAGGACTTACATCAGTGTCATCATACAAACAATACCAGCAGTATACAGTGATCTGAAAAGTAGCAAAGTAACTTCGTGCGATGGAGTTGGGCGCAGAAATTAATATGGGAAGTTCATTTTGTCTTCATATCTTTGTAATTATCAGAGTTCAGAATAATACCTTACAGTATAGTAGAAATAAATTATTCTAATAATAGGGTTTGATGCTAAATGGAGACTGTCAGGCTACTGCTGACAATGCATTTCCCTTCTCTCCCCTACAACAAGGCCATGAACACTTTGCTTATTTACTTCAGGAATGAAAAATAATTCATCAACTCTTCTTGTTGGCAATAAGTATTTTAAATCAGGCCCAAATAAGTTCAGGAATTCCTAGATTTTCCTTGGAAGACTTTTTGTGTTCTTTTACTCTTTTTTAACAAATGTTGAAATATTGTGTATTTTTAAACAGATGATGGAAAAACATTCCTTGGCCAAAATTTAAGGAATGGAAATACTCAAGTAAATACATTGGCAAATCAAATTGAAAATTTGGACAGAATAAAGGAAAAACTGATTAAAAATACAGTGCTTTCATTTTTATTTTTCAAATACATACCCTGTGAGTTAAAAGGCAAGGCAATGGGTACATTGTCCCCCACCTGTGGTGCTTATAACTGATGGAACTGCTGAAAGAGTGATGAATGCAAGGGCTTTTTTCCCCAGAGCCTGATGTTCCATTGTGGCCATTCTCCCCTGTCGTGCCAGCTTACACCTGCACTTTTCTAGCTTTGTACAAGCTTTCCAAGAAGGGTGGGTATTCAAGGATGCTTTTTTGCAATTACTTTCAGAAAGGGGAGATTTGTAATGTCTTGAAGTACAGTAGTTACTACTAGATAATCAATTTCTATGCAAAACAATTTAACCTTTTGATTTTACGTTAAGGGTGGCTGTTGCCTTCATTGATCAGAATTGCACAAATCATTGCATATTTGCATAACTGGATATGCTATTGCATAAAAGATGCTTGTAAAATTTTCAGTAAAATGTCATAGTATTCAGAATTCAAACTAGCACCCTGCAATACAGAAGTATTTATTGAGTAGATTAAGAAATAGTAGAAATCAAAAGTAATGCTTAATAACAAGATTTTTACTGGCTCTGGTCTTCCTTAGGAAGTTCTATATGAGTCAGAACTGCCATAACATACTCTGTATTTTTGTGAATGATTAGCAAATAAATAATGTAAAACCTGTCTGATAATGTTTGTATATGGCAAAAATCCAAGTAGTAAATTACAATTTCTGGGACAGAGCAACTGGTTCACACTACAGAATTATTAGTTACCCCGTCCTGTTTGGAGAGAAAAGTTATTAAGTAAATATATATTCTTTCAGTGTTGTATCTTGGAAACTGTCTCTGGAAGCACTGATGGCTCATACTAGGCAAAGACATCCTCACATGTTCCTGTCTTAGTACAATGGTGTGGTTGAAAGAAAACCCCACTAAACAACAACTGTTGAAGTCAGCTGTCAAGAGGAAAGATAGATTGCTTTGTTTGCATATGGATGGTAAATTATTGTATTTGGCACTTTAAAAACTGGAGACTGCAGAAAAGATCCTGGAAAATGATTCAGAACCTGGAGACTATCCTTTGGACTAACATCCTTAAGAGATGAGCACACTTACTTGAAAGAATATAGAGAAAAACATGAAAGCAGTAAAAAGGTTGGAAAAAGATTTAAAAAATCAAGTAGCAAATATAGCACAGCAAGGCATAATCTGAAACTAATAATTGGAAATGTAAATAAGATGATTTGAATGAGAAGAAATAATTTAGGTAGGTACAATTTATGTGTGTAAGACTGTGTAAATCATAATAGTTCAGTAACTTTAAATACAGTGAACATACAGACTATTAAGTACAGAAAGTGAAGTTTAAAAGAATGTTATTTGTATTGCAAAGTTTTGCCATGATACGATAGTTATATAAGACTGTAATTACGTTATCATGCTTCCCTCCCTGCCCTTAAGGTCTTTGCCTTTCAACAATTTTGATGAAGAAGGAGAAAGAATTTTAAATTGAATGAACTACCATAAAATACTTGTTTTCTAACTTCTGAATATTTAAGTTTAAAAAATCAGACGATGTTCACATTTTTGCATGCATTAAGATACACAGATCAAAATAACGACAGACTGAAGATGAAAACTATGCAGAGAAAGCATTAAGTATTCAGCATTACCTTTTAAGTCTTTGTAGGCAAATTGTTTTATTTAAACCAGCTGAATTAGAGTTCTGTTTAAAGTTCTGCCTGGTTTTTTCTTCAGTTTGGTTTTCTCTGTACCCTGAAGTCAGCTGACTACTACTCCTCCCTTGTGATACATTCTTAGGCACTATGGTTGGGCAATCTGCCAGCTTTTAAAGGATTTACAACACCAAAAATATACTCCTCCTTGCTACTTGACACACTTAGCAGAAAAACACTACAATTACCTCCTCTGACAGGAACATTTTGGTTTAAAAATAACACTTTTAACAGCGTTCTACTCAAGTCTATGCAACACATTAAATCCTTTTCCATTGTAAATAGTCTTGCAGTATTCCATATGATGTATATTATTCATCTAAATAATAAAATAGTTGGGTTTTGAAAAAAGTTTCAAGATGCTAGACGTCTGAGATTCTGAGAAATAATGCCTTTCAAGTGAGGTTATACCTAGCTGTGCTGGCAAGACTAAACTTATAATCAGTTTGTGGCATTACTGTGGCTTTAACAGATGCATCACTTCCTTGTAGCATGCTGAGGACCTGAGATTTTTTTCATACTTGGGCATTATTAATGTAGGCTGCTGCTGTAATTAAAAGAACATGGACTGTGTACTATATCTGCTAGTCAAGTTTTCAAGCACCTCCCTCATAGAACATAGTCTTACAGGTGTTTTGACCATCTCTCTGTTAAATGAAAGGTTTGGAGGAGCAGCAGACAGAAGAAACTGTTTTGAAGTGCTATTCCAAATCTGGACTTCTGGATTAAGTGTTAAAACTTGGGCCACCAGCACATTATATTCCTAACAGGGTATTTGTGCTGAATTTTTAAGAGTGTAAAACCAACTTTTAACCTGAGAGAGAAGAGCATTCTTTTTTTCTGGAGACAGTAATTTCAAGCTAGAAAAAATACTATTTTTAGACAGATGCAGTGCTTTGACTTGGTACAGCCAAGTTAGTGAAAGCTTTTTTTTTTTAAAAAAAAAAAGGTGTTTTGATGGACAGTGCTTGTCTCTTGCAGTGTAAGGATGTGGTTCCAGCGTCAATTTAAGCTGCTCCAAGTTTTTGTTGCTGTGGTCTTACATAAACATTCTTGTTCTTTCTCTTGCCATGGGTACTAGCATTCATCTGGTTTCTGGTTTATTAGTTGAAAGAAATAGATCTACAGAAGATTAATTTTGTAGAAGTTTCACTGGACATTTTAGTGCAGGTTAATATGCTTCACTGCTGTCCCTTTCTGCCTTGTGCTGGCAGTAATGTTCCTGCAGTCATTTGAGTCTGGAAGTGTGTCTGGTTGGAGTGAAACCCTGGAAGAGACTAGTTCCCAATCTGATCCTCTGAGAAGTCACACAAGTGCTTTTGTCAGCAGGGAGGAGTGTGCGGCAGGGGACTGAGGGGAGGGTGCAATTTCCCATTTCAGAGGCAGCAAGCTGTGAGGGTAGTTTGGCTGCATCACCACTACACCACACCCGAAACAAGGTCCTCATTGTCTGTCCTCTTCCGGCTGCTGCTGTGCTGGCTCAGGAGGTTGCTGCTCTCAGTGCCTTGGTTCCAGCTCTTCAGATCTGACAGCTAATGGTGTGATTGTGCCTTAACGTGTGTCAGCCGAAGCTTATCACCAGCTGAGCCAGTGATGCATCAGTGTTGCTGAAAGGGGAAGGTTCTGCTTCCCTTTTTTCTCTTCTCCTGCCTGTGTGATGTACCCCCTTCCCTTTGCCAACTGTTTCATGTGTAGAGCCATCTGTGAGCCTCCTCACAGTTTGTTAGATGATGAAAGAAACCCTTGCTGGCAATAGGGTAATGGGTGGTTTTCTGCTGCTGTTGTGAGTTACATTTGGGGAAGAGATGAGCAACAGCAGCTCATGGCTGGATCACAAGGAGGCACATCCTGCTAGTTATGTTGAGCTTTTAGTTTGCCTCAATCAACTTTGTGAAACCGTACCTCAAGCTAATGTTCCTCAGTTCCATCAGTTCCTCAGGATGACTAAAATGAGCTGAGGAACTGATGTGCCAGCTGCTCAGCAGGTCAGGTTGGGCAGCGAGGACCAGCGCCAGGGGCTGGAGTTGGAGAACAACCTCATGGGAGCCCAGTGCACGTCTCCACTTGAGGTGGGGAGATGCTGTTTCTGCTGGTTGAGGAAAGCTACTGAAATTTCATTTGCAAAATGATCATTACACGGTTTGATTAGAAAGGACTGTGCACCACCTGTTACTTCTTCACTTAAGAGACCAATACACAGAGCTTTGGAACAAAAGCTATTGGGCAATACAATTTTTCATATTGCTGTTATTTTTCAGGAATCATTATAAACGATTCTAACTGAGACAGAGTTTTGATCATGAAATGTACTTTTTATTTTAATCCTGGGTTTGACTCATTTTTTTCAATTAAACTGAAAATTCAGATAAGACTGCAAAAAAAGTATACTATACCTGTAAACTTACAGTAACTAGCTTTTATATAGAATTTTAGTCAACCTCAATAGATACACGCTACATAACATGGAACAAGTAGTGACGAGGGCATGCAACTGGGAGATAGCAGGTGAGCTTGTGAATTGCTGTAGGCTCAGAAGGGACATGAAATGTTTGTAGACCAAGACTAATCTATGTAGCAAGATCAGAGAGGTCCTGTGCAGATAACACTATTAGCAGGGGAGAAAATTGTTTTAAGTCTTCATATTATTTAACGCAGAGAGTCTTCTTTGTTTGTAATGTTAACTTATTCAGGTTTCATGTACTCTTTTAACAAGATTGGTTTGGAGAAGAGGAGACAGGAAGGCATTTCTGGCTTAGGCCTATGGGAGACTACCAGTGTGCCTTGGTGTGGAATGAATGTGTTGCCTTGTGAGGGTCTGTGCTTGTTCAGTGCTTGCTTGGCCTGTTGTGAGCATCTGTTAAGATGCTGGATAAGAGCAGGGGTTTGGTGTGGTGGTGGCTTTTTATTGATATCTGTTAAGTCTCATCTTTTACATACATATGTATGTGTGTGTATATATATTTTCAAGAAAAATATCGAATAATACTGTCAACCACTTACCAAAACCAGTTTTTAACAACAAAGATGCATTATTTGTGTGCAAATGAAAATTCAACTATTTTTATTTATTAGTATACTAAACAATTTCTATTCATACCTCACTAATGCTTTTTTGAAAAGTATCATCATAGAAATATAATCAGTGTGGGTTCAGTTCTGTGTGTCTGCTCATCATTCTGTGATTTTCTTCCCTATCACATTGCCTGATTCAAACTCCTCCAGCGGAAAGTGTGTGTTTTAAAAGTAAAATTTACTTAAAGGTTTAGAATTTTGAAACAAACAAAAAAAATTCCTTACCATTCGAAAGAGGCTTAAAGCAGTTCCAGAAATGCAGTAATTAAAGAATGTGCAGAACAAACTCCATGTAAGCTAGTTGATTGTATGCTTACTGCCATAATGTTATCATTTGTCAGTCACGTCTGAGTTTGAACTTAAAAGCCTGTTAAATGATTGAACTGGTTTTTGTTCTGTGGAGCATTTCAGGGTGTGTAACTTCAGGCTGAACTGCTTAGGCAGCATAATACTGATGTTATTTCAAATCAGAAGGTGATTTGTTCATTAATTTTGTAATAAACATATGAATTTGTCATCCTATATGTTATTTTGATTTGGTCTTCATTTTTTTAATGCAGGTTTGTTGTTGAAGGGCACATTCCGTATTTGAATGTTTTTCAGCATTTTCCGGAGAAGATGAAGTTATGTGGACTAGATCTTAGGATCTTTTGTGTAGAGGTAATTTTTTCTTAAAGGAAAAGTTAAAAAAACCTCCAACCTAGTTATTTAGTGGTATTTTAATTATTTTTGTCACTGTACTAATGAATTGATTAAATCTGTTGTTATGTAGTAGGGTTCATGTTGCACAGTATTGGAGCCTGGCAGAAACTAGTGCACTCTGTGACTTGGAGTGCTTTAATCTTTAACCAGTCTTATTAAGCTGTTACCTAAGTTAGAATGAAATCAATAAGTACTTGTGGAGAAAAGGGCATTCAGAACTGCTCTTGAAACACTCAGAAACAGGATTTGGCTTCAAGTGTAAGGGCATTATATTATCCCTTTTGGTGCTCATTTGAAATATCTCTTGAATTTGTAATTCCATATTCTTTTCATAAAATATGGTTTAGATGTTATCTCTTGTTCTGTTTCTTGCTGAACTGGTTGAAATATATCAAACCTAAAATCTACATAAGGGGCTACAGCTCTTCTAGGAACTGAATAGTAATGGACTGTCCTGAGTGAAATTTAAATTTCCCTTGTTTAAGATTCTTGTGTATTGTGGTAACAATTGCCCAATGACGTTTCTATTGCAGGTAAAAATTTGTTACGGGTTTTTGAAGTGTGCAAATAAAATCTTAGCTTTTAAGAGCAGAAGGCAGCAATTCTGCCAAGCCCTCACTGATGCTGTTGCAAGTAAAGTTACCATTTTCCAATATGTAGCTTATATTCAGCAGGTCATGAGTTGTTCAGGAGCTGTGCCTTCAGAAGTTTTAGCGTTTATGTTATTTTTGGTTTTATATTACTGCTTTCCTGTCTGGATAAATGAGAATTATGACCTCAACTTCTAAAAATCAGGAGATAAATTTAATATAAAACCTCTTGATTTCTTTTTCTTATATATTTCCCTAACAGAAAATATATATTGGGTTGAAATATGGGTATAAACTTGGTTTTAAGTCTTTGTCCTTCTTTGCCTCTGTATTCTGGATGGGTTTTTGTTTTATGAATTGCAACTCTAAAGCTTGTACCGTACCTCAAAGTGGGAGAACTGATTTACAGAGAGGAGATGACAGTTGCCCTTGGAGGATTCTACTGTTTCCTTTTGGGATAGGGCTGCAGCCCTCACCTCCAAAGCATAAGTAGATATGCACACTAATCAAGTAGTCTCTTGATTGTGTTTTCATTGAGATGTATAGGTACAGTTCTGTAAGCTTGCTGTACCATTTGTTTTCCAGCCACTCTGGTATTATTGTGGCTTCCTCTTTTTAGAAATATCTGCTCCTTACTTTACCTTCAGTGTTACTTTAGTAAGGCATCCTCAGTTTTATTTAGTTTTAATTTTTTTTTACTACATCATGAGGCTGATAATTGCAAAATCCTTACTAGCTCTTTCCTACATCTCGTGTTTCTGGCTGCAGCACTGAGATTACCGATGTCTTACTGTGTCTAGTTTTGACATGTGAGTTTTGAGAAATTCAAGAAATGGGGTTATTGTCCTGGAGCAGGACATGAGATTGTATAATACTCCATTCTGAAAAGATAGCCTACATTCTTTCCTGCTTTGTGCTCTGTATAGAATATTTTGTAGACAATTACCTTAAAAGCCTTTATGATATTATGGCTGTTATAACCAGGCATGTAAGTTGCTCTGATGCCATTATTTGTTGTGCTTCAAGTCTGGTGAATATAAGCTGCAAACGTGTTCCAGAATATTCATAACTGATAAGACTATTCCATATGCCTCGTTTTTTATTTTGAACAGATTTTTAGTGCATTTAATGGTGTCCTATGATCCCAAGTTTGAATCAGGAAGTAATTATGTTGTGGTAACTTGAAGGATTTGAAATCATACTAAATATCATTTTATTGGTTAAATGCAGATTAAGCCTAACTTGATGAAGCTTATCTTTTATATAAATAATCTCAGAGTGGCTTAAAGACTTTTTTTAGTACATACCCAAAATATGCTGAATTTATACGAGGTTGAAGTTGTTACAGGCGTTAGAAAAGTAAATGCAACAGTATTACAAGGTGAGTCACATCTGCTTTCTGTGTAGTGGATGTGTATGTATACATGCACATACACAAAGGATTTTTTATGACTTGTCATTTAGTAGTAGTATTCCATATGCAGGGAATGTGACTAGTTTCAGGCTCCCCAGCTGTGATGAACTTCTGTGCTGTGTAATTTAGGAGTGGAGTCTGTATCATTGACAATTTTTCCCTGTGGTGATTGCAGTGTCTGCCGTACAAGGAGAGGCTGAGAGAGTGGGGGGTTTTATCACTGAGAAGGGAAGGCTGGGGGGGATTTCAGTAATGTGTATAAATGTCTGTCAGGGAGGAGCGAGGATGGAGTCAGGCTTTCTTCTGGGTGGTGTGCAGTGGAAGAACAGGAGACAACTGAAATACAGGGCATAAACTGAAATACAGGAAATTCCATTTCAATATAAAACTTTTTCACTGCGTGAGGGTGACTGAGTGCTAGAACAGGTGACCCTGGACCACTGTGGAGTCCACATCTTCAGAGATACACAAAACCTGATGGGACACAGTTCTGAGCAGCTTGCTGTAGTTGGTCCTGCTTTCAGCAGAAGTGTTGGACTTTATGTATAATTTTCAGAGGTCCCTTTCAACCTCAAGTATGCCTTGTAATCTGTTCCACATTTTCAATATAGGTGGCAGATAGGCCCTTCATATTTTGGTAATGGAACAAATAACAAGAAGGGCATAATTCTTCGTTCTGCTCAAACTGAATTTTATTTAAAATACCTGCCACAAAGGTGAGGGTATCTGAACACTTCTGTCCAGAGGTCTGGGAGCTCTGGGCATGACTGTTTCATAAATAAAGAGAAAAGGGGCCTCCAGCTCTCTGTATCATCTTTATCGTGATGTATAACTTTTAGACAGGTGTCAGGGCCTAGCTGGAGATCAGTACTACTCAAAAGTGTTTTATGAAGGATAAAAGTACTTTACAGAAGATCTTTGTGAAAAATGAGTTGTTTATCTTCCATATGTATTTATCTTTCCATTGCTCCAAGTCAGTTTTCTGAGCTTGTACTTGATTTGTCGTCTTATTTATTCTTTCCTCTGTTAAAGTCTTGTGTATGTTAGAAGTTTGCCTTTGGAAAATAGGTTTTACCTAAATGTAGATTAGAGTTTTAACACAGCAAACAGCAGCAGCAGGAAGATGCTTCTGCTTTATTCAGAAGTTCTAACTTCCCAGTACAAGGGAGGAAAATTAGAATTTCCTTTTTCTGAAACAAGTATTCTTTTTCCATTTGATTAAAATCTTTTTGTATGTATGAAGAAAGAATAAGATAATTAAGTTTTTTGTTTTGTTCTGTGCAGGAGGTCAAGGGGTTTTTTCTTATTATTTGCAAATGGTTTAATGGCAGTAAATCTCTGCTCATTCTAAGGCTTGTGCCAGTAGCCAAAATGTCTTTGATAAGTGCAGTCATCTTTTCTCTTTTAGGTGGAAGTCACCTTTGTTCCCTTTTTAATGCACATAGGATATCCAGGATACCGAGGATATCTATTTCTTTTAAAGCCCATTGGTGTAGGAGTTAAAATGTATTTGTAAATGAGTAATAGTATATATAAAGTTTGGTGGATAATTTTCTTTCAGCTTGTATTATTTTATTGATAATATCTGTCCTCCACCTGCACACAAATTCCCTCTTTCATTTCTGTGTGACGTAGGGATATGTCTTTAAGATACGTGTCCTCTATTTGCTTTTAGGGATTTATCTTTATCCTTATACAAAATGGATTAAAGCATCCCTTTTGTCTTGAACTGTCAGCAACTTGTCTTTGCCACAGGTCTGTCTTTCTATGTGTTCTTGACTTGGGGCTGTATACCCAATTATCTTGTAAGTATTATTTTGTTTGTGCTTAAAAGTTGGTTGTGCTTTTTTTTTGCTGTCTCAAATTTACCTTTAGCTTTCATTACTTTTTATAAAACACACTATTTTTTTTTTGTGTATTTTACCTTTAATGCATTGTAAGTGGATTTTTTTTTTTAATGTCCAAAAGTAATTTTTGGTTTTGATTCTCATATTCTTCACACACACACAAATTTAAATGTATGTGTATATATAGGTAAGCAGGTCACTCCCATGGATGTTGGGCAACATGGTTTACTAAAGTACTGAAGATAACAACCACGTCACTCTGGGGTATGTGCTGTGTGAAACAGGATAGATGTAGTCTCGTAAGCATCTTTCAGATCCTGTTGTGCTAAAGAGCTTTGGAAATGGTCACCTCTTGATGCACAAGTGTCTGGACTTGGCAAGGAGCATGATGTGTGACCTCAGAAAAGTTCCCTTCTCTCAATCTCTTCTCCAAATTTAAAATAAAACTTTAGGAAGAAACGAGTTAAGAATCTTTTTTGTTCCCCAGGGATGGGGGGGTCCTGGAGAAAGTTGAGCTTGGTGGGTTAGTTGAATTCTCTTCAGACCTGTCTACCACCTTGCCCCTGAAAACAAAAGGAATGGGTATTTACTGAATTATCCTTGCTACTTCTTCTGCCTATGGTCATGGAATGGCTTCTCTATAAGCCTTTCTCCATTCCCCATCCCCCTTCTACTGCCCTTACTCTTAGGTGGAAGTAGCTGCACAATTCTAAATCCACTTGTTTTACAAGGCCATGGAATGTTTCAGTGTTGATGGTGTTGTTGATTCACCTTGCTGCCTAGGAATCTGTATCTTATAAGTACTTCCTTTTTTGTTTTGTAATTTAATTCCATCTTCTCTTTTTCTGTGGTTTTTGTTTGTTTGTTTTTTATAATCCAGAGTATTGCTGCCTGTAACAGGGAATGTACTTACTTC
Source organism: Oreocharis arfaki (assembly GCA_013398015.1). Classification (NCBI taxonomy): domain Eukaryota; kingdom Metazoa; phylum Chordata; class Aves; order Passeriformes; family Paramythiidae; genus Oreocharis; species Oreocharis arfaki. The sequence continues at coordinate 872,078 of VZRR01008877.1, forward strand.
ACCAGATTTGGCCTTGCCAACTCATGATAAAATTACCATCTATGCTACTTGTTGATTGTCTTAGCATAACTTTTTTTTGTTTGTGTTTTTACACATCCAACCTTCAACTTAGATTGACAGAAGCACTGTTTTCTTTTAATTCTGCTCTATATATTCACCTTTTTCCATCCCTAGATGTCTTGATTCTTAAATGACTCTTAGTGTTACTCCTCAGAATTTTCCATGATACAGAAATGCTTTCTGAACTTCCAGCTGAGAATGGTGTTAGTGCTCTTCCTTACCTTTGCCTGTGGAAAATTGTTGAATGCATCCTGGTAAAGTGGCAAAAATATACTCTGCTTGTCATAAATCACTGTTGTGGGCAAGAGAGAGGAATCATGAAGCTCAAAATCACGTGTCCTGATTTTCTCCCCTTTATCCCACATGACTGAAAAGCTTCTTGTTCTTATCTTCTTGCTGATACCTTGTTTCTTTCAGGCCTAATGGCTTATCATTCTACGTTGAAATTATATTTCTTTCTGTCTGTGTTAGATTAGGCCAGTAGCTCTGGGCAGCTCAATTGTGTTCAGTTAAATAAGAACTTTGCATTAGTGCTCCATTATGAACTGATGTTGGCTTTGATGGAAAATTGAAGAGTTTGAAAACAAGTGTTTGCTGCTCTATAGTTCATCCTAGGCTTTCCTTTCCCTAAAGGTAACCTGTGATAGGTATTGAAGTAGATGCTATAATGTATTTATAAAGTAGACTGGAAATCTTCAGCTCTTTTGAAAATGTGCCACTTGAGTGTGGAGCGTTTTATTCTGTATGCTTTGACTTTATTTTATTTGTGTTGGAGGAGTACATACCTTGCACTTATGCATTCACACACACACCCCCTCCCTAGCTTGGATTAGTAAATTTCTTTCTCTTTTATTTAGGAGTGAAAGGTTTCCTTGAAAAATTGAGAGATTATCATTCTTCTCTATTCTGCCTGGAAACCTTCCAACTCTTTGGTTTCTTCTTTTACAGTATTTTATAGTTTACATTTTCTTTTTGTTCTTCTCTTCCATTTTTTTTAATGTTGCTTGGTTTTATTCTTGGCAGCACTTTCGTATCCGTATTTCTCTGGCACTAATCCTTCTGTCACCCGTGTTTCTGTGTCAGCTTAAATCAAATCTCACTGCTGCTGAGGATTTGAGAGATCTGATTTCTGAGATGAATTTGCCAGGCTGCTCCTCTGCTATCAGATTAAGCATGCTTCTGTTTTGCACCTTTGTTCTGCATGCTTCGCTTTCCTGCAGAGCAGCTCTTGAATTTTGAGTAAATTATGAGTTACGTTCTTCCAGTGAGACTTGGTGGCAATTTTGGTTTGGTTTCTCTTTAGCTTTCCCGACAAGAAGGAAAAAGGTTTTTCAGATCAGCTTCTTGTGGGAGCTGGAGCTTCAGTCCACTCTGTCTTCTCCTGACCTTAGGAAGGTTGCTTGACTGACAGGATATTTTTAGCTTCTGTTTTTCCCATTGCCATAGTATTAATTTGTTCAGAATCCATGCCAAGCTAATTGTTCTGCAGTTCCTGAATCTCCGATTATACATTTTTTTAAAATGCTGCATATTAAAGTGGAGAGTCCTTTGATGTTTAGAATTTCTTAAGATTATTCAAAAAACAACATTTGTGTTTCAGAGAACTCCTCAGTTATTTCCTTGAAGCTTCTTGTGTGTAAATTATCTGGGCCTCTACTTTGTAAAATACTCCATTTTATCAGATAGTGGTTTACTTTTTTGCAGACATAATTTTTCTCTTCCTTGCATATGATTTCAATGCAATGGATTCATACTCTTTTTCCAGTTATAGCACAGTCTTGCTTTTCTTCTTATTTCATGACTTACCTATTTACCTGTGGAATTGAAATTCAAGATTTTGGGGTTGTTTGGGTTTTTTTAGTTTCCTTGCTGCTTACAGCTTAGCCACCTTTACGCTGTGTTTCGTTGCAGATTATCTATAGTTTCTTGTCTTTTTTTCATCTAGGGGATTGTCTCTGAGCACTGTGCAGTCAAATGGCCCCCTGCTTCAAAAGGGGCATCTTTTTTTGGTGGTTTTCCCTTTACCCAATTATCCCACGGTAAAAACAGGAATATGATGGACCTGTTTGGGAGTGTAGTGACCTACCAGGACTGTATTTGGAGAGGTCTACTTGGGAATGAAGTTTAAACTTTGGACTTGTGTCTGTGTGCAGTGCTACCGAGTGTGGGACTTGTCTTCCGTATTCAAAATAACATGTAATGTTTATCATTTATGTTACAATATGGTTAAATGCTTCAGAGTTGTACTATTGCAGATGGGTTAAAGATAGGGGACCTCAGATTTATATCCTTTTTCTCATTCTCTTCATTACAGGCAATATTACAATCAGAATATGGTTGTTAATACTTGTGCCATGTAAGCACTTTGTGCTTGTGACCATCCAACAACTCAGTAGCTCAGTAAAACTGCTTTGAATTACATGGGGATGTGCCACAAAAATGTGTGTGAATCAATTCAGCTTTGTTCAAGCATAGTAAAAGCCATTTTGTTTTGTAAATTTAGCTGAAAAGCTTAAGTAATTTAAGGCGCCTCCTGATTTTGATTTCCCTGTGAATGTTGGGGGCAGAAGAACTGTCAGATAGCCTGGAGGAAAACATAAAAATGGAGGGTTTCTCATGGATTATAGAAAGACAGTTGCTCTGTGCTTTGACAGTTACCTGCTGTATACAGCCAAAACTAGGAACTGGTGGTAGTTCTTAGCTTTTGAGCATAATGGCTTAATTTTAGAAGTAATTTTGCGTTCAATCCCCAGTAATTTCTAATAATCTCTACCAGTGTGTTACAACATGTGAGGGGATTCATATATGCTGCTAGGATTGGATGAATAATTTATCTGTGTTCTGGCCAGGAGTAGCATCAGTATTATGGGTTTATTGAAAACTAATTGTTTGAATTTACAGTACCTAATAACACAAAGAAACTATCACTACTGTATCTAAGTGTATTGCTTGGCTTATTCACATTGGAAACACTTGTTTGCATTTTGGTTTAGATGCTTTGAGCTGCTTTTGTTTTGTTTCCTGCAGTCAAGAGTATATCACAGGTATTTTACTGTGTTTGAAGTGTATAAACTTAGATAGAATCTTCCCTGGGAAGCTTTGAAAAGTAGCTACTCTCTTACTTACTGAGAGTATTTTCATTAGATCCCGTAAGTGTAGATAGCAAGGAAGGATAGGCAGAGATTAGCAGAGGGACTGTTATTAGAGCATTGATGCTTCTCTCTTCTCGCCTACCCTCAGCTCTTCTGGAGGTCTGCACCAGCTTGCAAAGGTTGGGAGCTGTTTTCACTCACACTGGTAATTCTTCCTGCCTTGCGCCGGTAACAAAGTCTAAGGACATGTTCATCATTCTTTTCAATACTGAAAGAATTAATATCTCCTCACATAATGAAACAGATCACTGGTGACCTTCATTGCACCACAGGGAAGAGCGAGTTCTGTCCTTGAACTATGAAGTGCTTAGGGAAAAGCAGAGTCTCCATGGGGATGGTGTTACTTAGGAATGTCTATAGAGTGTTCTGCTCATAGCTCAAGGCATAAGTTCATATGAAACTGTGATATTGACCACTGAAGATCCTTGGAAATCTCATGATGATAGTTTTTAGCATTGCTAAAAATACAGGTATTTGTCTCGCTCTTCAGGTCAATGTTTCCCTTGGGTTTTCTGGTGTAATTCCTTGATTTGTACCCTAAATTGGATGCAATGTGGCTGAGCGCTTTCATACAGCAAATGATAGTTCATTCTTTGTGATTTTTTTTATATCAAAGATGCTATTTATGGTACTGTAATTTCATCAGCTTAAAAGCAGAAGGATTAGAATTTGCTTCATTGCAGAGTTTGAGTATGTGAATAGAAGTTTATAAACTGGACATTATTTCTTAAGTGCTGGTGTTTCTTTAGTTGTGGGTGTGGATTTAGTCTCCTAATTATAATACTCTTCTAGGAGGGACAAGTGAAGTGAATCACTGTTCTAAGGCTTTATGTTTCTTGCCCCACTCTCCAAGGAGTGAAATTCTCTGTATACTTTGTATTCTGAATATTGCGTGAGGTCATTGTACTGAAATTGTTATTGTGGAAATGATTTATACTGTTTGGTGGCTGTTTTAGTGTTGCTAATTTGGTAGATGACAGCCATGCTATGCTAATAATATGTTAAATAATTTTCTAGTCTGAAGATGCTTTTTAAAATAAAATGGTCTACTGACTATTTTTGATGAGTAAACCTTGTAGGAAAAAGTAAAATGCGCATCTTGGATACATTCAAACACTTGCAGAGGGAATCTTTAACTATCATTAAAGAAGAATGATAAGTCACAAAAACAATACCAATGTAAACAAAAGTATACCTGCAAGTTCTGTAGTCTTCATCATTCTATTTAGTCTTGGGTTTTTTCACTTTCCTTCTCTTTTTTTTTCCTTAATAAAATTCTGAATCCTGTGTGAGCAGTTTGGAATAAGTCAAACATTCCCCTTTTTGCATCTACTGAGATACATAATTTTGGAACTTCACAGTTATGAGAATACAGATGGAGAAATACTGCTTGAAATTTCTCAAACTTTTTTCTTGTCCAGCAGCTGACATGAGTATCTTTATTCTATGTGGAAAAAATAGTATTAAGTAAAGAAAAATTGATTTCTAGTGTTCTCTGAAAGCTGGTGTTATCAGTGCTGCTATGTTCATGTACCAGCCTTAGTTTAAATATCTGTGTGATCTTAATCATACAGGTTTCTGTAATCCCTTTATGATGCAGTTTTCGAACAGGCAGTTGTTTTAGCCCAGCTACATTAGAATTATTTTCTCATAACTCCTGACATCTGATAAAAGAATGGAGATGAAAAAGATTTTATGTTAATATATAAATCTATCATGTACCTGTATCTTAAATACTGTATGGAACTTTGATTGGGTGTTTTACTTTTCTTACCCTTCTTTTTGTCAAAGTTGCCGAAGAACTGAGAGGGACAGAGAGTCACAACAAGGATTATCAGATGGGGCAGTTTTACTACAAGAAATAATTAATATTATCTACTTATCTTTCAATCTAAAGAAGAGGTGGCTAAGAGGAGGATGTGGTGATAGTTTGTAGAACATGTTCAGGAGGCAGTTGTTTAATGTCTCTTCCAATACAAGGGCTGGAAGGTGTCAGCAAAGGTTGCCAGTTTGCAGGTTCAGAATCAAACAGCAGGAGATGTGGCTTCATATGTTTTGTGGGTAACTGGTGAAACTCCTTGCCTTAGAGGATGCTCTGGATGTTAAAAGAGCCAGATGCTGACTGTACAAATGCCATGAAGGAATAGGGATCTGGGGAAAAAAAAAATAGATCTCACTGCTGAGTCAGCCACGAATGGTGTGAAGCTGGACAGATGTTTGGTAGTGTTGTGGCTTGCTTGGTTCGTAAATTCCTCCCTGCACATTTTGCTTGCTTGCTTCTGGGTGCAAGGCTAAATAGATTTTTTGGATTGATGTGGTACAACCACTTTTTTTTTTATTATGGGGTTTCAGTTAGGTTTTCAGTTTGTGGGTTTTGTGTTCTGGGGAGACTTTTTAAAGATCGTAAAACTTCATTTTTCATTAACGAGTTATCTTAGAACAACTCTTTTAAAGTCATAGTTCAAGCCTTTAAGGTGAACTAAATATGATCCAATAAAGTTTCAGATTTAGAGATCTCAAGATGTTTCTTGTTCAACTTGAAAAATGTTGGGGAATGATTAAATGGTAAAAGCATACAAAATCATTGCATGAAAGGGGCATGTCTAGCCTATACCAAAGCATTCTAAACAGTAAGTATTACATATTTTTCTTAAACAAAAGCTTTGCTAATTGAAAAAAAGATTTTTCATGCTTGTATTTTTCTGGTGACCTTCTGGTTTGTTTTGATGGAGGAACTATAAAGGAATTGCTTGTTTAATAACTCACAATGTAGAATTCCTTACTGTTGAGTGGTAGTGATGATCCGAATGCCAGGAGGAAGCAGGAACAGTTGCGAGAAGCCTGGCCTAGAAATGTGGCAAGAAGAGAAACATGAAAAGCCATGTAAGAGTAAATAAATTCTAGGTCATGGGGGAGCCATTCTGGGCTGACAGGGACTGCAGCTTAAGGGGTTTTGCACTTTACCCTTAATATTTCTAAAGAGTCTTCAGTTCTGTGCAGTCCTCTTTTCTCCCTAAAAGCAAGTACAGGTCTTGGATTTGTGAACAGATTAAGTTAATACTCTCTTCTTTTCATTTCTTTGACTAGCGATTAAGGTTTTACTGTTGAGCATATGAAATTTAGGAATTACTGAAGAGAACAGGCTTTTAGTTGAGACTCTGTAAGTGCACTAGGGTGTAGTCATTACAATTTCATCTCAAATTGTTTCTAAACCGAGATAGCCTTCTTAGCTCAGCATGCAGGAAGTAGTGAGCTGCTCTGTATCTTTTCCTTTTCCTCGTTTAATACGGAGTTTAAGCCTGCATTAGTACAAGCCACGTGAAACCAACTCAGTTTCAGAATATTTGGTTCTTTCTCCTCCTTTGATGCTGGTCACGTGACGGCTGCTCCTGCCAGGCTGGGCTCTCAGGGGTTGTGTTGTGCTGCTCTATCCCAAGGTGGAAAACCGGGACAAAGACCTACCTGAGGGACTGGGGTGGGTGTGTGCCACAGTCATGAGGAAACCTGAAGATTTTCTAAGTGCTGTAAAATGGTGCCTGTATTTAAGTTTTTTTTCTGCAGTGGCTTTTCGAAAGGATTTTGTGTCCCTTAATAATCTGCTGCTGGCTAAAGCCTATGTGTTCAAGTCATCATACAGCTCTTAGGAAACTGCTGACATATGGATTGTCTAACACTCCACTAGGTTTTGGTGGATTGCACATACATGTTTTAGTCTGGGTCTGATTAAAACAGAGTAATTCCTGACTAAATCTGTTAGTGAACTCACAAATGCAAGTCAAAATGTTTGCTGTTTTCTCTTGGAGAGTTTGGACTGGAATGACAACAGCTTTCTGCTTCCTTGGAAAGCATATCCATCTGACTGGCTTTTAGTCACGTTCATCTGTTTGCTGAAGTCTTCTTCTCAAAATATTCCAAGTCTTACATGTAAGAGCCTCTTTTCCTGACTAAAATTTGAATTGCCTTGATTGCCGTATGATTGTTTTTGGTTTTTTTTTCAGTGGTAACTATTTAAAGAATTCAAAGTAAGACAGAAGCCGGTCATTTTGTTTAGTTAAAGAACGTCTTGTAAGAGAGATAAAGTTCTATCTATACAAATTCTGCTAATCAGCTATGCTGCTTTTACTTTCCCAAACAAGCAGAGATTCCTGCTTTGGTCTGCTGGTGTTTTGAGATACCATGTAATTTTAATTTTTTGGGGTGTGGGTGTCTATCTGTCGGGTTTATTTTTTCTCTGCCTAACTCTGTATTTTTTGTGCATTTTAGCAGGTGCATGCAGTACTTTTTCAGGATAGAAAGTAGTGCAGAATGAAAAGAAGCAAGGGTGAGGCTTTTATTTGAAAGAAAAAAAGCTGAGGAGGAAGTTCACTGCTGAAAGGGTTATTGTAATCAAGTTTATCATGAGAGCTTGCTGTTGTGTAACAGAAACTCCAGCTTGTCCATACCTGTCTTTAAGCATTACTTAATGAAGAAGGAAAACAAACCTACCAAAATATTTATGAAATTCAATAAAATTTGTTCCCAAACTCTTAAATTTCTATTCATTATGATGGTGGAGCTCCTTATTGGAATCCTTTATGTATTTTTAGAAAGACTACTTTTTTTAGAAAAGTGATATTTGGCAGAGTTAGCTTATGAGCATGAACAAGCTGATGCTTGAGCATGTGTCTCTCCTGGTTTAATAATGTTGAAACTCAGTTATTCAAACCCCACTTTAACCAGGAATCATGTAATGAAAAATACGTCTCCCTCTGAAAATAGCCTATTAAAAAGTCTGTTAGGCAGCCAAAAATTTTATTTCCTAGTAGAGGAGTACAGCTGTATTGGATGTTCACTTGGCTTTTTTCTCTTTGTGTGTGGGTTGCTGGCTCATCCTCATGCCATCTTGAATTCTTCAGTAAAAACTGCATGTATCAGTTTAGTGCAGTCTCATATCCTAGCACCTAATTTTTTTTTCCTCTCAAAAATGCATAAATTTTGTTTATTGAGTCATTTTCTAAAATTAATTTTTTTGCTGTACGAAGACCCGTCTCACTTCCTCTACAACAATGATCAGAAGTAATTTGGGATTTTAAGATGTAGTAGCTGTTGCAGCTGAAACAGTTATTAAAATGAGAGACGAAGAGGGAGCCTGCCAGTGTGACTTCTGTGATTTTCAGATGGTATCCTGACTTTTTTTCTCTTCCCTTTTGCCCATTTGTTACCAGACAGATAACATGGGCAACCTGTCTACCTGTCTTCCAGGTGGACAAATTGATTTTCTTTTACTTCTTTTACTTCTTCCTTCTGCTTGATGGCAGGCTTGTAAAGGAGCAGCTTTACTTGTGTGCTTGGTCTCTTTGTCTTTTCTAATGGAAGACGTTTCACGAGATACATGTTTCTTTGCAGTTATCTAAATGGAGTTAGAGCAGTTTCACCTGTCTTCTTCTTGTCATTTGGTTCCCTTTTAATAATTCCAGGCACACCCTCTCGCTGTTACATCAGCACCTGTATGTGATTCATGGATGTTAGGGTTTGGAGAAATCTATCCACTCCTTTAGTCCATGTTAAAATGAGTGCACCGAGTCAGACACGAGTGGAGTCTGTTCGTTCTCCTGTTCCTGCTGGTGACCTAGGAAGGGAGGCAGGAGCAGAGAGCAGGGGTTCTCCCCAGTACACTTTCACACTTGTCGGCAAATCACAGGCCTGGGGCGTGTCTGTGCGCCAGTGGTGACAGTGCTGACAATGTCATAGAATCACAGAATGGTTTGGGTTTGGGTTGGAAGGGACCTTTAAAGAGTCTCTTTGAATATTGCATATGTCTTTTCTGTATACCTTACGCTCTGGCGAAGAAGCCTTTCCTGAAAAGACTAACACAGAATCTAACCATGTAACAAAGTTGACTGCGTTAGTTTTCTTTTCCAGCTAGGTTGGATGGCAAAAAAAGTTTCAGTGTTTCCTATTTTTTAGAAGTTTGTATTCATCATAATACACAGTGTTAAAAGTACGTTTAATTTGTGTTTGATGGCTGTTACATTAGATTGTGGCTGCTCTAGGTGTGATGGTGGTGGTGCCTGAGAGGTAGATAGAGGTCAGGCAAGGGGGAAAACCAGTGTTGTTTGAAAAGAAATCAGCAATATTTGTTGGTCTGTGTTTTTATGGGAGGTAGCCAGATTAGTAGTACTGTAAGAATACACAAAAAACATGAAAAAAAATTATTAGTGACCACATTAATGATCTAGTATGCAATGATTGGTCCACAAGGTCATTTCATTCAGTTTTAAATACTAATTTGGGTGTAAATTTCACAATTAATACAGTTATTGTCTCTACTGTCAATTCTTTTATGCAACCTGCATGCACTGTGGCTGGTGTCATCCCACATCAGACTCATGTTGCAGATGACCAGATATATCTGAACCAGTTGAGCAGCAGAAGCAAAGTAAGGTGAGCCAGGTGCCATTGAGAACTTGACTGCTCTGCTCATTGTTGGTACCTAATTTTACCTTATGTAAATCTAAAGCCAGCTTGGGTTCCTAGGAATGTGTGTTTCAATCCAGGCAGCATTCAAAGATGTTTACACACATTAGGGCAGCCATTTGGTTTATTATTTTTATAATAAATATCTTTTGTTTTGTGGGCATGCTCTGCTTTACACAACGTTTGAACCAAAATTCTGGATTGTGTTGCAAAAACCCCTTCTTCAACCCTCATAACCTGTTGTTTTCCAAGCCCACAAGTTAAATGGCTATCTTAATCCATTTCCTGAGACTTTTAGTACACTATTTTTCAAACTTGGTCTAAGTTGAATTTGTCATCTTAAAAATGGTGAAGCCTTGCTGAGTTTTGGATTATTGCCAGCATATCCAACTCTAGAGTTAAAAGATTCCCTGAGACTTAAACCAGCTGATAATGAAAAAATGAGTCAGACCTTACTAGGTTCCAGTATTAAAAGGTCATTAAACAAATCCCTTGGGAAGAATGTCCATTGTGCAGCACAGGGAAGCCAGAACGTTAGAGAATGTGCAGGCATGGGGAAAGAAAAGCTTCGAGGATTGAGATGCACAGGTAGAAGGATGATGAGGAAGGGAATTGTGCTGCAAAAGAAGTACTAAACAGGAAAGAAAATTGGAAGGGAAAAATATAAAATGAAGAATTTAGAATAACTGTATAATTATTTATTTTCAGAAATAATAGAACATTATCATTATAGCATAAGCTGAATTGTGAATATTGTGAATATGTAAGTAATGGGATATTGTCCTGATATGGGAGAAGGAAATGGCCTATACAGTCATCCAAGAGAGTCAGTCAGACCACATTTAAAACAAGAAACTATGGAGCCTGCAAATTGTTCTAGAAAGACAGCCAGTGCATACTGTTTTCTGCTTGTTGATCAGCAGCATTCTGGTACTGTCCAAACAAGTAGGAGAGGCTGCAATCTTGGCTTACTCAAAACAATTGCCTGTTACTGTGATCTGATTATCATGCTAATAGTTTGGCTCCTCTGCTCCTGAAAACCAGTTTGTTGTTTTCTAATACAGGTGAAAAATGCCATGTAACTTTGAAAGATAAAGTCAACTGATTTAAATAGTTTAATGAATATTTATCATTATGAAAATCTTGTTATAGACACTTCTTCACTGACTCAACAGTGTGTATTTTGTTCTCCTGTGCTCAGGGGGCAGGGGAAAGTAAGTACCCTCAAGTAGTACTAATCTTTTATACTGCTTTCTGGAGAAGATCTGTAGTGACCTTATTTGTCACATATGGGAATAAGATACAAAGGTTTTAAAGACAAAGCTTAAAGAAAGGTCTTGGCAACGTCTGTACCCCATCTAGACGGGTTACAGACTCTGTCAGCGTTGTTGATCAGTCTTGAAGGAATGCCAGCTTGCAAAACACATGAAAAGGCTAGCAGGTGGCATAGCTTTAACAGGGTTTTCTGTCAGTCTTCCTGGAATTATTAGGTGCCCTTAAGGGTTTGTAACTTGAGTTTTATATGTGGTTTTTATTGTGTTTCCCAGGTTCCCAAAACAAGGTGAGAGCTCAGTAACTTCACGTGGTGATGGACTGGGGAGTTGTCTTAATATTTAGCACAGAAATACATCTTGAGTTGTTTCATTTATGATCGGATAAGTGAAAGTTATACTTGGAGAGTGTGTGGCATATGATCTAACACTGTCCTCTGTTGTCCAAGTACTCCTCCCTTGGGGTTTAATCATGGGTTGCTGGAGGCAGAGTTTTTTTAACTGAAGGAGGGAGGCCCTGGCTCTGGGTCTTGCTTTCCTAGTGGCTTTGCTGGTTGACTTCCAGTGCAACTTGTTTTATCAGGTTCTTGTTTTTTTGGTTTTTTTNTGCATAGCTAAATAGAAGGTGATAACTTTTATTAATTTTGAGGCTGCTTGTTCGCTGCATCTTTCTTTTTCTTAATATTGTCTCAACATTTGCTGTGCTGGTTGTGTGGAATTCGGGAGTTCTTTCTCTTTTAACCCTCTCAGTATGTTTGAAACTTTGCAGAACAAAAGATTTGCTGAATGAACTCACAGCTCTTTCAGAGTTAAACAGAGTATGAGCGGGGTATATGATGACTGGTGGAAACAGCCAGTTCTTGGTTACTGAAGAAACCCTATGGTGTCCTTAGCCCTGACCTTTCAGCCTTCAGCCCTGTGCTGTGTCCCAGGCAGGTGTGACCTTGCGCTGGATGCAGCTACGCTTGCAGCTTCCAGTTCCAGAGGTGACTGTGCTGCTGGAAGTGGGTGTTCAGTTCAGCCTCATCCTCATGGCACAGCACTGCATTGTAGCAATGGGACTACTACAGCTTTTTGAGCTTAGGGTTTAAACCCTGGGAAGCAGCAGTTGATTTGGTTGATCTTCTGTTAGGATGCACATTCTGAGTGTGTTTAGATCTCTTATGAACACACATCAACAAAGAACAGTTTTTTTCTGTTAGCACTGGTTTTAAAAAAAGCCAAGTGGTAGCTCTCAGTCTTAATTTTTATTTGTAGTTTTTATACCACTTGTTTGCCTTCACAAAAAGGAAAGCATTAGTTGTCATTGCAAAACAGAGCATTCTCCAGCCATTTTAAAAAAGAACCAAATTGCCTTCTGTAAATTGCAAACAAAAGCTTGGAAACAAAAGCAGGTGTTGGGCAGGGGGAGGAAGGTTTGATTCACCAATACCTAGGAAACCTGTCTCCTTGCCCTGTTACAGGGAGAGAAGCTCAGGTTAAAGGTGATAAAGGTGTCTATTGTAGTCCTCCAATTAAGACCTGTGTTCCTTAAAGTAGCTCCGTGTCAAATTAGACTTTGGATGGCTCCATTAGTGATAGTTTAATGTTTGAGAATGGGAATGCTTCATATGACTGAATTCCCAGTGTCTTAATTAATTTTCATATGTGATGTATTATTAAGAAGCTACTAATTCAACTGCCTTTCATTAGGGGAAAGCATATTTCCTTGCTGTCTAATTATGAATAGTATTCATGTAATGTTCGTATTTGAATTATCTGGGACTTTTTCTCCCAGTACACTCAAGAGAAGTTACATATGATTCAGGTTTTGTTCCAAGATTGGTTTGGTATTCAATTTAGTGTTGCTTTCTAAAAGGAATGGAAAGAACTGTGAGCCTGGTCTTCTGCGGAACTCTGGTAATGCGTGTTTTTCTTGTTTCTCAAGATAGTCCTGGAGCAGTCTAAGCCAATTTTAACTCTGTTTAGAAACTATAATGAACATGATACAACTTCCTAACTGTTACAAAAAGTTACATGTGTAATAGTAGGTGACAGCGGAATTATTCATTTGCCTAAGCATGTCTTCATGCAAGTCTGAACTGCAGTCTGAGGAGAGATAATTTAAAAAAAGAAAAGGTAATGTTGGTAATCACGCAGAACAAAAATTGAGCATTGGCTGCAGAGCTTTTATTAAAATAGATGAACGCAAATGATTGAGTAAAACCACATTAGGCCGCATTATGTCTTCTTGTAAACATGGTTACTCTGTTTATAATCTGAACCAAAAAAAGGCCAGAAGCCTGAATTCACTCTTGTTCAGGAAAGTTTTGAAGCTGTGCACAAATGTAAAGCCCTGCTAAGTTTCTTTTAAAGGAAGGTTCCATATGCACAAATTGACTTTATAAAATATGAATACATGATAAAGTGCTCTGCTGAATTAGAACCACTGGTTAAAGCAGTGCTTTTTACACATTTAGAATGGTAAAGTAGCCTGGACAAGTGAAATTGTTGCTTTTAGAGGTAAATTCAAGTAATCATTTAAACTATAGAGAATTAAGAATGTTTAATGAAACAGTTCAAGTATTGTGAAATGAGGGTCAAACCTTACATCCGTACTTACGCAAAGGTCCTGCTGAGTTCATTATGAATAAACATGTCAAAATCGTTCTGTAAGTTATATTCTCCTATAGCAGTAAACCTCAGTACAAATTGGGAGAACTTTCTTCATGCAGTCGATGGTTTCAAAAAGAGAATTTCAGATTTATAGTCACTAATAAATATGCAAAAATGTTTTGGTTTTTTTTAAATAAATTACATGAAAGATTCTGTGGAAGGATCTTAGAGAATGTGGGCCTGCTGCCGAATGGGAATATGGTCGCAAAGACCAAGGAGAAGGCTAAAGTGATGATTGGTTTTTTTGCCTCAGTTTTTGAGAAGCAGGTTAGAGAAAATGTGAACAAAGTGGACATACGAAGGTTCATGGTCTGTGATGAGATGCTGCACAAGTGTTGAGGCAGCCGGCTGGTGCCACTGCAAGGTCACTGTCAATTTTTGAGCAGTTGTGGTGACTGCACAAGTCCTCAAGGGAGGCAGAGGATCCTTCCTCTCTATTCGGCAGTGGTGATACCCATCAGGAGTGCTGGGTGCTGTTCTGGGCTAGCCAGTACAAGGGAGGCATGAACAGGTGGAGTGAGTCCAGTAAAGGGCTGTAGAGATGGTGGAGTGGAGCCTGACAAATGAGGAGAGGCTGAGAGAGCTGTGACTGTTCATCCTGGAGCTGGAGGATACTCAGGGCAGGTATGATGTGGTACCTGCAGAAGGGTGCAAAGGAGAAAAAGCAGATCCTCCTTAGTGGTATCCAGTGAGTGGATGAGAAGAAATGGGCACAAATTGAAATACAAGAAATTCCATTTAAGTGTAAGGGAAAACAAAATCTTATTTTCTTTGTACACTGGGGTTGGTGAAACACTTGAGCAGATTTCCCACAAACCTTGGAAGCTGCCATCTATGGAGATGTTCGGTATCTGACTGGACGTGGTCAAGCTGACCCAGATAGGGGCTTGGACTCAATGGTCTCAAGCAGTCCCTTCCAGCCTCCACCTCCTGTGTTTCTCTGACCTCTTAGCTCTTTAGACAGTTCACCCTCAATTGCATCTGTATTGGTGTTTTCTCAAAGCTCTCAGTTTTGGAGCATCTGGACACATAATGAGCATTTCACAAAAAAGGTGGTGGGGTGGTGGGAGATCTGAAGCAGCGTTCTATTTGTTCCTTATATTTTCACGGGATTTTGAACTAGCACACATTTCTGTTTTCAGTACTGCAATCCGGCACCATTCTTGAATATGTGTTTAGTCATAGAGTGCTAAAAGAATCTATAAATAAAAAATATATAAATAATCCTGTAATTAAACAATTCAGAATTTAACTATAACATATATCAATAACTAATTTTAAATAATTAACAAACATGGTAATAGAGCAAATGTATAACCCTATCTAACTCTATCTTTCAGTCGTGGCCTGTATATGAAGAAGTTTTCAACAAAATGCATGAGCTTGCAGCATTTTTAGACCTGCCTCGTTTTCCAGATATAACAGACAGCTGCTTTCTTCATCCGGACATGCTGTGCATGAAGTACTTGATGGAAGCCAATTTACCTGGTAAGTATTTTTCCTAGGCCGAACTGATAAAATTTTTCCGTGGTTTATTAAAGTCTAACAAAGAGGCTTAAATTACTACTTCAGAAGTGCCTGCTTCTTTCCTTCTAATTTATTCCCATTTAAGCTTGAACTGAAAGATATCCTTTCTATAGAAAGCACCTTCATCAAACATTCAGAGTATGTATTACAGGCCCAGATATGCAGGGGCATTCTGATGTTGGCTGTGGAGTGAATACTTCATTTTAAATCTTTCAATATCCATGTGAACTAAGAGGCACCTGTTGAATTCATGTGATATATTAACTTTAGCTAAATGATTCATGAAGCTGGGACCCGATTGCATAGCTCTGGAATTCTTATATGTAAGAGTGATTGTATATTCTTAAACAAAGAATACATTTTGTATATTATATAAGATTGTATATTACCATTTATTTTAATAGTAATTGATGGTGTGTGACAGATCAGCTGCTGTCTCACTTGATTTATGATTTAGTTCCGAAATCATAGATTGCATACGTATTGACTCTTTTTGTCTATCTTAAAATTAAGTCTTGAATTTTGACTTGTCAAAGAAAGACCAATATGTCCTAGTATGTGAATTGTCTCTTGGGTTACCATACTTTCTGTCAAATACCACTGTCACTGAAGATGAGTTACACAGACAGATCGCCTGTAAATTTTTTTTTCTTGAAACATTCCAACAGTTCATAGTAGGGGAGGGAGTTACTGTCTTATTTTGCGATTAGTTACAATGAATAAAAGTGTTTGGTTTTTCTGTTTATTCACAATTGAATGAAAGGAAGATAACCAACAGGTTTAGGGCCAAAACTCTGGAGTAGTAATTCTGATTTTGTAGTTTTATGCCAGTGTTATGATCCCACAGAGGATTACATTATTTTACTGATTGTGAAGTATCAATTGAATTTAATAAAAGGCTACAAATTTGTCATTTTCAGATCTTGTACAGAGAAATGCAAAGCTAGGTACTCTTTGAAAATAGTGCAGAAGAGGAATATGTTGTTCTTTCCCCTGCAACTAAGATTTTAATATGTATAAGCATTTTTTAAAAATTGAAAAAGGACTGCTGCTGGAGTCTAACAACTCCTAAGAAAAAAAGCAATGAATTGGTAGTGTTAAAGGACACTAAATACCAGTGAAGAGACTATTTTACGTATCTGAAATAAAACGAAGTATGCTGCTAGTATTTATAAAAAAATTCCGTTTCCAGATTTTTTTTAACTTTTACTGTTATGTGCAAGAAGATTAAAAACGAGTTCCTACTGAACTCTTTGTAAGCAGCAAGAGAGTATAAGTACAGCTGGATTAAGGTTGTACTTAGTCATACATTGCTAACCTTTGTGGAATCTGACGGTGATGTAATCAACTCCTGTATTTCTTGCTGAACTGGAAAGGTGAGAAATTTTGGGGATTTGTATCTGTGAAAAATAAGCAGAGTAATAAGAGACTGTATAGACAGAGTGCTGTATGTCTTGTGGAGCTGCAGCTGGATCTCCCTGGCGGGTGTGATTGGGCTGCGCGGGGAAAGCCAGGCGTCGCCTCGGCAGCTTTTGCTGGGGGAGCAGCAAGTGCTGCCCTGCCACGATCAAACTGCTCTCCATAGCCTACCAGCTGCTCTACAATCAGCCCTGTTCCTCCTCTGTGCAGTGCTGATTCCTGCCATGGGTGTTTATTCAACATGCAGGAAAAATGTTTGTGACAGGTTTTTTGCTTTTAGGGATTTTTTGGAAAATGTATTTATGTGGATTTGCAATAGGCTTTCCCACAAGAATGTTCAAGATGATCTCACTACATTATTCAAGTAATTCAAAGCACTATTAAATATGTGATTTTTTTTATTCTCCATATGAATATGTAATAAGTCACAAGTGTTTTCCATGTAAGCACAGTGAAGGTTGCCTAGTATTTTTAAAAGTATCCAAAAATACTCCTCAGCCTGAAAAATATGGCTGTCGAATGGTCCTAAAAGACCTAAGCAGTGTTTTCCTCAAATGGCCAATATATTTGCACTGTAAAAATATTTCTAGCTTGTCTTAACATTTTGTATTTTTATTTATATTAATCAGATGAATTGCATAATTGGACTTGTCGAGTGGTGAAAAAAATTGGTATTGGAGAAGTGGATTTCCTGACTCTTATGCCTGGAAATATGTCAACAAGAAAAGTGAAATATGATGTTCTTGCTGCAGCAGTTATTGTAGTTGTGCTCAAATTATTGTTTTTATTAGATGATCACTATGAATGGTAAGTGTACAGACAAATATGTAGCAACCTCCAAATTTCAAATAGTGCAAATGCTTATCTTGTATTGTTCTTTCTTTAGAGTTAAATTTATACTATTGGAATTTCAATTAAGTTCATTAGCTTTAATCGTATACCTGAAGGTATTTTAGACATGAAATATTACTTACTTTTAAAATTCGTTGGGTTTTATCTGAAACTTGAGATAAAATTAGGCTGTCATTTTTGTCAGTTGTATTTGAACTTCATGTGAAAAGTGCAGTATTTGGATCTACAAAACAGCCTGATTTTTAAAATTTTTTTACAGGTTACTTTCAGAGTTTGCTGAAGAAAGAAATAAAAATAACACAGAAGGTACATAAATATTGTAGTAGAAGCAGTGTTATGATTTTGTAAATGAAGCAGTTTTGTAATCACCCTTAGACTTCTCTTATTGATCATTAAAATGTGTTTTTGTCATTCTTTAGGGGAAGTTTTATTCAGAGAAAAGAGTAGATCCTGTTCATGTAAAATGGCCTCAGTGTACCTGCGTAATTCTCGTTGCTCTGCATAGGGGAAATTGGTACACATTTTGCTGGGTGCCTTCTGCTTCTGCTTGTGCGTGTTCGCCTCCTGGTTTAGAGTTTTGTGCTTGGTAGGTGGAGATGAATGGATACGCTGTGAAGAGGGAACACACTTTGATCGTAAATAGCAGATACTTACTAGGGGCATCAAACCACATTTATGATAAAATCCAAACTTGTTTAGTCTTGTTAAATAAAATGTCTTAGTGTGTAACATATTTCAGATGTAATCTAGTTTCTTAGTCCAAATAATCCTGAGAGAGTGTGGAAAAGCTAGCAGCAATTAAGATAGAGAAGATAATCGTGTGAACATGGTTCTTTGAGGGCAGAAAGACCAAATCAAAGATTAGAAATCTTCAGGAAGATGTTCCATGGCCCGATCCAAATCACAGCTGAAGATAAGATCCAAGATGTGTTACAGTGGTTTATCTGTTAGGCCTTTTATCCAGTTTTGGGTCATTTTGACCCCTCTGTTGCTTTGTTTAAAATTTAGGTCCATAATAAAATTATGGTGTTAATCATGTGTGAGCCCAATTACTGCTGTAACTAGAGACAGTCATCACTGTTAACTAAAACTGGTAATTTTCACGTTCAAGTAGATAGACAAACTTATGGTCGATTTTTTTTTTCCTTTTTACTTTCCTTGAAAACTTGAAGTACATGATAGTGACAAGAGTGGGGAGTTGTGCAACTGCTTTACAAGCTGAGGCTCAAAGCCATTAATGTCTTAATGGGGTTTCTCCCTTATTAACAAGTCTCATTGCCCTTGGGAATTAACAGCTCATTCTTTGCCCAATTTTTAACTTCAAAATTTGCTGGTGCAAATGATCGATGTTGTCCGTATGCTTAAAATGTTGGGGTGATGGTGAGCCGCTGTGCAGAGGAGCTGATGTGAAAATTTCTGTTAGAGCACTGATTAGTGCCAGAGCTCAAAACTGCCTCTGGCATTTTCCCAAAGTTAGAGTGCTGAATCGAATAATGGTTAATACTGAGTTTTAAAGATTCAATTTATGTTGACTCCATTCTGGATGTAACTATCTGTTCTCTAGTCCTTTTTTAAGTTAAAAAATATATTTCAGCTCCTACATTTCTTCAAGTCGCACTGGAAGCAGTACAATAGGTAGTTGTAGTTACCTACTGTGTGTGGTCTGTGAACTGCACACATCCATAAACTGGTTTTGTTCTAATAAAACGTGATTGAGATATATGTAGGTTTATATGTATGTGTGTATCACAGAGCTGTGCATATTCCAGTCAGCTCAGCTATATGAATGTCAGACCAGCAGTACTGGCCGGGTAAAGGGTTACTACAGTGTAGCATCATGTCTCTGACAATGGGTTTGCATGTGACCGATGCTTAATAATTCATACGAAGTTTAACACAAATTTTTGCCACCTCCCACACTCCTGTCCCAGCAGTTTAGGAGTGTTTACTTAAACCTCCAGGTTTAAGGAGCCGGTAAAAGAAGTTGTATCCAGACCTTTAAATTTCAGGGACTCCAGAGGGGCCTTGTTCCTTTCATGTGTCTCTTGCTTTTTGAGACCATCTATGTTTTTAGCATCCAGACATTCTGAGGCAGGATAGTGCCGGATAGAAATGCAGATAATACAAAAGGTATATAAGTTTAATTGTAAGAACAGTATATTCACCTTCAGGAGAGTTTAAACAGCTGGCTGGCAAAGCTAAGCATGATGCAAGCATCGCATGCAGTGCAGCTGGGGCGATGGGGAAATGCAAAGTCGGGTTGATTCACAATGCAGATATTCCACCCACGGGGAACGAGAGTTGATTATTTTTAAATATATAAATCTACATCATATTTCTGTTCGGAATTCTTACCCTTACTGTACCCAGTTGGTCTGCTTCAGCCTTGAGCCTCTTTGAAGGATCAGTGATAAAGGTGCTGCTGTGTGTCCTATGCGTTCATGTTTTCTCATGTGCTGGTAAATGCTTGTTCTCATATCAACAAGTGAAGTTCCTGTGCTCAAAACCATGGGAGGCTGATACAACGTGAAGACCATTGTTTAGTTTATCTTTCCAACCCTGTAAGGTGTCATGGCTAGTAGGATAGACAGTGGGGAGCAATGAAACTGTGTGAAATTTTATATCTCAGCTTCTTTAGGTTTTATTTGTTTAAACCTAAGCTCGATGTATAGTTTCACTAATCCCTTGGACTGAACTTTCGAACAGTTGAAGGCCACTTCACACAGTGGAGAGCTACTTCATTTGGTAGAGGGGAGGTAGTTTCTAGACTTACCTTGCCAGAAAAGAGGGGAAAAGTTTGAATTGTGCTAAATCTATGAAATCTGTGATGCAGGGCTTCTTTGCACTTCATATGACATGCTGTTCTTTCACTCAATTTCTGCATTTCTCTTTCTTACAGAATTATTAGATCAAGTGTATTTTCTTTAAGCACATAGCATTCGGCATTGTTTGTATACAGCTGCGAGATGCAAGGTCTCACTGCTTGGAGACCACCTTGTCTTTAATTTCTTTCATTTTTTTCCCAAACTGAAATGTGCGTATTTTATTCAGGTGGTCCATATTTTGAGTTCAAGAAGTGGTATGAAGTGGTAAAACAGTCCTTGGATGTGGAGCAAAAGAAATTGGATGAAGAAAGAGCCAAGTAAGAGGTTTTTAAGTACTTCTTTTTTAAGGTAGACAGTTCTGTGTGAACTCCTGATCCCTACAGAAATTTAAAAAGTTAGAAATTTGCTCCACATATCCATCCACCAAGCTTGAGTGAATAGAATGATTAAATCACTGTCTTAATTTTCTATTTACACTCATAATGTTTATCCAGGTTATTAATTAAATGCTTTCTTTCTATAAAAAGTAGCTTATACAGCTGAACAGTTAGCTGATTACAGTAGATCTAGGTTAACATGCCTTGGTTTGCCTACTCAGAAAAAGACTTTGTAAATACGTTGGAGGGGCAGTGGCTTTTAATAGCACTAACCATTAGATTATTTTGATTTGAACATAAAACTCTAGCAGTATTTGTAATAAATTATTATTCTTTTATTCGTTTGCTCTGCCTTTCTTTTTGTTAACAATTCTTACGTCTCTTACTGATAGGTATCTGTGGAGATGTGAAAAGCCATTGTTTTATTCAGTCAAGAATAAATCTAAAGTTCTAAAGAGAAGACGTGAGTAAACTTTACTTCTTTCCAGCAACACAGAAATCTGCTCCAACTCTTCCCATCATAGAAAATCTTCAGCCCTGACTGATAACATTTACGTCTTAAAATATTTTGTCTCCTCTCTTTCATCTCTGGGTACAATTAATGTACTACTATTTTTCGACCCGTGGCTGGAATTTTTCGAACACACATAACTGAAACTGCCTTTGCCAGTCTTCCTAACAATCTATTGAACCACATCTCAGAATGAATGCTCTGTCCTCATCTTGTCTAGTTTGCCAGCTGCCTTTGTATCACTGTTCCTCGTCAGTTGTTGTTGGTCTTCCATAGCTTTCGTATCTGTTTCCTCCTTTACTTTCCATATGCTTTGGTATGAGTATCCCAGTGTGTCCTTTGGTAGATCTTGCATGTCCCTCTTCTCTCCCGCTCCTTCTTGTGGCCTTCTACAGAAAGCAAGGTAGGCTTTACTTGAGCAGCCAACTCAAGTCGGAATGCAGGTACAGCTACTGTATTTTAGTAGCTCTGGAAGTACTTGTGAGAAGTTTCTGGGGTTTATGTTGACATAAGAGCATAGAAACAAAACAACAAAACCCCACTTGTCTGTAGAAATACGGAAAACCAGAATTCTATTCAGCCAAATTAGATCTGGTGTTCTTCATTCTGCATTTTATACTATCCAGAAAACAGCAGATATTTGGAGAGGGATATTAAATGTGGCAAGTGGTAGTTTTCCTTTTATATGCTCTTTCAGTTTCTGCAAGTGACTGGTTCAGGTACTTCTAAACAAGTTGTATAATCCTCTTTGGTTTGAATTACATATGTTGGATTTCTCCTTCAGGAATGCTGTGAGGGGTTCTTTAAGTACTTACTCTTCAAAATTCAGTTGGGGTGATCCTGCAGTCAAGTCTTGTTCCATGGAAAACCATGTTTAGATTTATTTATTTCAAGCTGATTATTTACTCAGATGCACTTTGATTCCTGCATTTATAGAAAAAGAGATTCCTCTTCTGATTCTGCATTTCTTATAGCTAGAAGAGGACCACTTAGATTACAGAACTTTTATCATAGTGTTGTGAGCAGGAATATCACATGATTGTAACTGGGCAGGATTCATCTTAAAACGAATTTACCATAGTAGAGACTCTGCTCTAGAACACTTATGTGCCAGGTACAGATTTTCAGAAACCTGCCTAGACCCTTGCTTTTGATCACAGATTTTAGTGTCCTCTTGAAAGAGGCTTTGCAGTCCTTGGATTACTTTAGGAGGTTTTTTTCTGTTTGTTTTTTCTCTTTTTTAAATATATTAATGAGTTTATTTAAATACAGGTCATAAAAAGAAGTTAAAGCTCCAACAATGTGTTTTAACCTGCATTTTATCCTAGAGAAACAAGGCATAGGCAGTCATAGAGTGTGGGCTGATCTATCATGATCAGCTTCTTTTCCTTCTCAGCCTCAGTAACTTAGGGAACTTCGTTGTTCATTCACTAGCAGTGGGCAAACATGGAGTGGGGATTTTTTGTTGTTGGGTTTTTTTTTCCGGTTGAAATCTTCACCATGAAAAGCTAAACCTTGAATGCATGGTTGTATGAATATGCTTTCTATCAGCATAAAAATCCCAGCTGTATCAAATGGATTTTACAGGTTTTATTCACAGGAATGTTTTAGAGTGCCCCACTAACTAATATCATTAGGTGTGAAAGACATGGCATTTTGAATTATATTTCAAAATGTTTCACTAAAACCTGTAAAGAGGATGGCAGAGAGAATATAAAGACTTCCAGGATTTCTTAATCTTTCACACAAAGGTTTAAAGAAAAAACAAAATTAAAAAGCACAAATACCCCATTTTCTTCTTGTTTTAATCACCTCTAATCTATATTCTGATATTTAATACTTTTACGTTTGTTTCTTTTGTTTCTCTTTGCACAGAAATGGTTGTGAACTTACAAAATCAGTTTGGCAAGCTGTCTGGTTCAGTGCGACGTGCTGAAAAGCCAAATCCTTCAAGTTTTCAGTTAAGTTGGTCTGAAGAAAACACAGATGGGAGTTGTTTTCACGGGCATAGCCTGAAGGGAGTTTTGCAAGAAAAATGTGGTTTACTGACAGCCATGAACCCTGACTATTGGCTGTGTACAGTTAAACTGTGTAATGAAAAGTAAGTGTTCACATTTTTGCTAAATACATTTTGGAAAGTTCTCCTGAAAGTAAAGTCTCGTACATATATTTTTGCAGATGACAAATACAGGGTGTGAGCACAGCTGTGTGTTCACATATAGTTACAATCATTTGTAGAAACAGGCGTGTGAGGAATGGATAGGCTCGGACTGTGAGTAGACAAATTGTAACATGAAGACTGATCAAAGTGAGCTTATGAGAAGAGAGGAGATGAGACAAAATCAACAATTAGAGTCACATGGCAAGAGCAGCAACTTGATACAAATACTCACTTCGCTTCATAGTGTTTTATAAAAAAAACTTGTGATGCGACTCTCCAGAAAATGGGAGAACAGTCCCATTCCTCTCCTCCCTGGCCTCTAAAAAAGCATAGAAAATAATTTTCTAAATCACTATACTGATTTTGTGATGGCCTTAATCACAATGACTTCTGGATCATATACTAGACTTTGGTTCTGCCATTGGTTGTATTAGGAAACCCTAATCCAGAAGAGGAGTATACTGGTGAATATCAGTGAAAAAGATCAACTCTGTAGCTGGCTTGGATTCTCTTGAATTTCTCTTGTGTGCAATTGGAAGGTGTTTTTTTGGAAAGGAGGTTGGGTTATGTTCACATGAAATGAGATTTCAGTCGTCTGTTGAATAGCATGTGAAGTCTTTATCTGGTATATAATTTGAAATGGCATTCAGAGATCAGTAGCCCCGATACAGTCCTGATTTTTAAAACATTAAATTCCCCTTGAAAATAACTCGGTTTTACAAGTATGCAGTCTTTTCTGTCTTTATGTGGATTTATTTGCTTATCTTTATTTTCCTTTTCACATTATTTTCCACATACCCATCGTGACAGAAATGGGTTGGAATAATGCAAGCACAGTGTTACATTACAAGAACTTTGGTTATATGGATTCATTCTTTTGTATGAATAAGAACCTTTTTTTTTTTTTTTTGAAGGGAGTAAAGGTAATAATCCTTTTACCACAGATTTGCGTAAATCTTATGTACACGTTGAATGAGTGGATATTTTGGTGTATGTTTGTGTGAATAATCTTCCATGCAAAGTCTGTTTTTAAGCCTACATTTTCATATGTAATACATTAAAATGCTAATGGCAAACTGTCATAGCCTTCATGAAACAAGATTTGAATTTAAATTCTTACCGGTTAAATTTCCCATTATATAATTTGCAATGCAAGTAGTTAATTATACATCTGACACTTAACATTGGAAAACAACATCTACTCCCTCAGATACGAAGGTTTATCCTCTGTGTATGTAGAACAGAACTAAAAAAAAATCTTACAAATTCTCTTTCTCTAAAATCAGCATGGTCTAACTGGACTGCTGAAATGCTTTAATTCTGGGACTGAAGTGTGATTACAGTGTCAGCAGAGCTGAGATCAGTCAAATGATTGGTGAAATGCTTTTACATTTTATTTTAAAACTTTCTGTTTTAAACTGGATTCTAAACTGATTTGCTGTGGAAGTCTTTAGATGACAGGATTGTATTCAGTGATTGTAAAGGTCTTTTCCAACCTAAAGGACTGTAGGATTCTATATGTGATGAGGTGTGTGAAAAATGTTGCAATGCTTTTGGGGGGTGTGAGGTAGGGCAGCGGATGGGATGTATGGCATGAGAGACCTAGTTCCAAATTTCCAATGTGCCAGACTTCGGGAGGCTTTAAACAGACTGTGCTCCCTGAAGTGTGGTTTGCCTGGCACTCAGGGTGGGTCTGGCTGTTCCTCCAGTTTGAGGTAAAATGTAAATGTTTGCTGAGCCAGAGGGAGCAAGCAAATGACTTTATAGTCTAGTAATTAGCACACTTACCCGTAAATTGGGACAGACAGATCCCAGTCGTTGTCCTGGTGAATATTTAAGACATCTGCTCTGAATCAGACACAGGGAACATTTTAAACTGCTTCTCCACATCCCAAGGCAATACCTACTAAGTTAGAAATATAGGATTTATAGGGGAATAGCACCTGAACCCGCATATCAATGTAGTGTTTTTATTTAAAAATTGAAACTTTATAGTATTTTAAACCAAATTTGAGGCTTATCCAGAACAGGGTATTTTTCCAACCATACTTGCTGAACTTAATGTTTACACAGCTATCTCTGCAGCTCATCCTCTGTGTCATCTTTTGTTTGGTCTGACACTTGTTACCAGCAAGTCTAGTCTGCTATTTTCATTATATACTTCATCAATAAAATCACCTCCTCATTTTCATTAACATTTTCACCACAAAAGCTACAAAATAATTAAGCAGAAGGCTGCTGCAGCACTAATTACTTTCTGTTGACCTCATCAGCGTTTGCTCCGATGTTTCCTATGTTACTCCATTGACTTAACTTAGCTTTTCTCTCTTGTTTCTAGACACGTAATTTGTATTTAGCACACAAAGGCAATGGACAATAAATGAATGGGTTATTATCCCATGACATAGAGTCAGGAAGATGAGAGGGAAACCCTATGGAGAGAGAAGAACAGAGTAAAGAGTCTGAGGTGTCTGAATTGGATAGTCTTAGAAATTTTAAAAATAGGATGAGGTAGTCATTTTAATACTTTGCTACATGTGCTAAAAGCTGGAAGAACAAACAGTGATTCCATTTAGTCCTGAAAGGCAAAGAATGTATTCTTTGCCTGGTTGAGTAAGATCCTGATTAATAGTGCAAGAAGCTATAGTGGTTTTTCCTTCTTGGTGTGTTTGCACCAGCTCTGAAGATGTCTTGGTCCAGTCCTCTACTTCAGGGTTTTGCAGGAGTGGATCACTTCACAGAATCAACACTGTAAACTAGAATCGTGATTTGTGCTGTTGGTAAAATGTGGAGTTTGCCTCTAATTACAGTTAAATATATAAATGCTAGCTAAATACTAAATGCACTTGTGATTTAGTTCTTTTATTTTCTCCCCATTTCTTTTCAGATTGTGTGGTCATCTGGCTCATTACAGAGAAGTGGAGTTTCCCCAGAGTTACCATTTTGTACTAGGGTTATTTTCCTTTCTTCTGAGGATTCAGCCCTCTTATATCCATGATGAGGTGTGTATGATAGAACACAAACTTTTTAATAAAAAACTCTATAAAAAACTAAAATACAACACAGTCCTAAGAAAGTAAAAAAGGCCAAAAAAACCCAGTATTAAACCCATGTAAATTGTTTAGATCCCAAACCATAGTACTACATCTAAACTCTTACTGATTCTTTTGTCTTGTGGACATTTTTTGTTAAGATAGTAGTGCTGAGATTTACTACTGTACTACAGTTTTAGTGTCATTTTATCTATAATTTAGGTCACCGATACTGGGAAAGGAATCTGCCAAGGAAACTGTTAATCATTGTTTATTTCATTAATTTGCATCAGAGCCAACAGGAAGCTGTGAAATTATCTTATTTTAGGGCATAATTGTACATACTTTGAGTGTACTGGACATGACATTAGCATCTAATTACATTGTGAGATTTTGCAATTAAAATATCTATTTTTTTACCTATGATTGTATGACAGTAAATATATTTCTAGAAAATAATGTTTATTTTGTTTTTAGATACTATGCTAACAAATAAAAGAAGCAGTTGGTTAATGTTTACATTGCAGTGAGTTTTTTCTTTATTATTTCTAAACAGACATTCCAGTTGTTCTGGAACAACTCTGGCACTTGTTTTCTACATTTCCTTGCATCCTGTATATTTCCCAGTCTCTTGTTATGCCTGAGCCTCTCATTCAGGTTAACACCTTTCAGGTCCACTTCCACTTCAGGCTTCACAGATTTTGCAGATACTTTTGTACCTCGTGTAAAATCTGATCCTATTTCTTGTGCACTGGTAACTGCCAGGTCCTCCTGTCGTTCTTCTTTTGCAAGGCTGCTGTTAAAGCCTTGAATTTCTTCTGACCACTTTATAACCCAGCATCTGCAGCAGTTGGTGCCCTGGCCATTCCACCAGTTTCTCATGCTCAATCTTATTTATGCACCTTGTTTATATACTGTCCCAGACGACATGTAAATGAAGTTGGGTGCTGCCACTACATGAAAGACACCATAACATATACATACATATGTTGAACTGAGATGCTGTGTAGATACCCAGATGAATAATGCTGCTTTCAGCTGAATGAAATTAAATTCATCATTTCAAACCATCAGTACAGAGTACAGAACTTGCCAGATTTGTTTGATCAAAACCAAAACCAACAGCTATTTCTAAGCATTATTATAGCTAAGAAAAATGGTGCCTGCAGACTTGAGAAAGAGTAATGACTTCCTTCCTGAGCAAGGGCTTCAGTGAGATGTAACCTGGAAGGGTAATCAGTTCAGGGAGTAGATTACGAAGGGCTGAAAATCCATTGCAGTTCAATCCATGAAGTTGTTTAAAAATCAGGAACAAGTGAATGATAGTAGAGGTGATGCGCTGCCCTACCTGTCTGGAGCAAGTGATAAAGGAGTATTTCAAATACAGGAAGGGCAGAGAGGACTATTAAAGGTGAGTTTTAATAGTTACATGAAAATACTGGCAAACCAGGAGGCTTCGCTGGCTCAGTTGAGGCAAGAGGTAATATGGTGCCCTGATTTGGGGTGACATGGGGTCAAAGTTTTTACTTTTTCAGGTATTTTAATTAGTTATTGTAGCACAGGGATTTAGATCAATAGTCCTATAAAGTGACTAACATGCAGATGAGAAGGTATAGTTTTAGCCATACAGAGCTAAACTGTGCTTGATGTGGGAAGAGGGAAGAGCAGACTGAATTATTACTTGGTGTATGTGTTAAGAGATTTCGTAAGTGGGCACAGTTTAGTATGTGTAAATCTATTGCCACGCTGTGCTAGATACCTCAGACTTCTGGCGAGGTGTGTCTGAACTGATGTTTACATTAATGGACTTGGAACATACCAGTTTAAATCTCTTGTGTCTAGTGTTTGTGTTTTAAAATTAGCCATTACCTATTATGTTTACCCTCACCTGAGCGAATTACTAATATTTGTAAGTATTTGGTAAAATTATTCCTTGTACTTTTCTAGATGGATATTTGTATCAGTTAAAAATCTACAGAAATGTAGTATACATTGTCACTCTTTTCAACAGCGCTGGCTCAAACGACTGAAAGCGTCTCATTCTTTTTACTGTAATATCTGTTAAAGTCTTGAATTAACTATCTAAAAGTCACCTTGGTATACACATAAAGGATTTATTTAATTCAAAAGTCTTTATTTGAAAGACTTACGCACTTAATTATAGGTATAGCTTTCTTTTAAAACTACTGTAGTAGTAAAATCTGAGCTTCATAAATTAAAAATACTGTGCTCATTGTTACATTGTTACAAACGTAAGAAAGCTCCCTTAGATGTTAGGCTAAATTAAGGCTGTACTTTAATAAACTGGCATAAAGCTTGCAGTTAATCATCAAGAGCCATGTGCCTTCTGGACACACAGGCTAAGAGTCAGATTTAAAATAAAGGGTGTGCCCCAAAAATGCTTTATGTTAGTTCTATCCAGTTTAATCAATCGCCACTTGTGTTGGAGTGATGGTGTTTAAGAAGCTGAGGAGCCCCAGGAGTGCTTTATCTGCAGGGCAGCGTAGCTGCGCTCTCCCGGGACAGCTCCTCCGGACGCAGTTAGCACAGCCCGGGGGCGGAGCCGCGCCGCGGAGCAGACAGCTGCCGGCGTAGCTCAAGGGCAGGGTGTCTGCACAGCCCAGCGCTTCCAATCGCCTCCTCTCTCGCCTGGGAAATTATAGCTCCTTTCTGTAGCTATTTGCTGAAAGCGTCCAGGTAAAGCTCAGCGACTTTTTTTTACTTACTCCCGTGGAAATTTTGAGTAAAAGAGGCTCCCTTTGTTTAGTTTCTTACTCTAAAATTTGAATGACAGTTCTTAAGTATATAAAGGCAGGTGGGGGTTTTAAGAATAAACTTTTAAAACAGTGTATACTGAGAAGACTTAATTATTAACTTAGCAAATTAGTTATTCTAAGACCTTTTGCCTTCTAAAGTGAATTTAGTCTTTTTCCTAGTTTATGTGTTAGGAAAAAAGTGTGTTTAAGTGGGCAAAAGTAACCTTGCTTTATGAATTCTCCTAAATGCAACCTTTCTGTTGTTTTGGTGGAGAAATATGACAGATGTCTCATTTTCTTTTGAAAGGCACAGCCTTCAGCAGAATTGGTATTTTACCCTTACTAATTTTTCACTACCTCAGTGTGTCTGTATTCTCAGTATCAACTTAGTCTCAGTCAAATACATTTTTCTTTTCAAAGCTTTTAGTGTTGTCTAGACATGAAGGAGAGGTGTTTGACTTACACAGAGTGAAGGCCCTGAACCTGATTTAACCAGATAATGAGAATCAGGAAAGCCCAATGCCTGTAAGCAATGCTAATCTGATTTATTTGCCATAGTGTATTGCATGGGCTTTGCTACAATTACATCTTTTTAAACCCATTTTTAGCACATCCCCTAAAACAACTGGGTGTAGAAGATTTAAGAAAGCTTCATGCAGTACTGCAGGCAAGGCAGTGGGTATCTTGCTTTCTCATAACTTCTTGGAAATCTCTAAAGTCCCTTCCTCAAATGACTTTTCTCCCCTTTTGGACAAATAAGACCTCTGCTTGTTCTGAATAAAACATTACTTCAGGATATTGTATTAAGTTGTCAAGGGGATGCCCTTTCAGTGCTGGGAGCAAAAGAGCCAGGACTCGCAGGGCTTTTGGACAGGTAAAGTCTGAAAATGTTAAATCCCCCAATAAGGTGTGTGTCCCCTAGCTCATCTGTCCTTTCCCCATGTCAGGTTGAGTAAGTTTTATTCTTCACAGGCAGAGAAAAGTCAGAATAACTCTGTGTAATTAATCTTCTATTTTGATCCCAAATGGAATGGGTTTCCCAGCACATATGGTTGTACATATTTCCTGGCTGAGCATGTTAGTGTGGGGGTTGGTTACAGCAGTGTCTCTCACTGTGTTTTTCCTTGTGCTAAATGCAGGATGGTTTCTTTCCAGCATCTCCTCCACAGTTAGTAGTCCTGTTGCTCCTCATGTGTGAAGCTCTTTTTTCCTGGCCAGGTTAGATGAGGGGGAGCATGAGGGGAGTGCCAAGATGTGGAAACAGGCATATGTGAAAGACCTCTCACTGCTCGTTTTGCTAGCATGCTGCTGAAATGGTGAACAAGAGTGAGAAAGGATTACCAGCACGGGAGATGGAAGCTGGTGTCCTCACGTGAGGTGATTGCTGCCCTTGTACAACTGCTAATGGCAGCATTTCCAGAGCCAGAACGCCTCCCCCGTCCTTGGCATCTACGCTCTGCCTCCAGCAGTCCATCAGGTGGTTTTAGATGAAAATACCAGCACTTTCTTTTGTTAATCTCATACGGCCGCTCTCTATTGTAGAAGTACTCTGTGGCTGCTCGTAGCCCACCCCATTGTCCCAGCAGTGGCTTTGCTCACCAGCTGCAAACCCTGCCATTACCTCATGACAATACCACCAAGCGTGTTCAGTGCCTATGTTGCGATTCTGGGGTGCTTCTGTCATGCTGTGTTGATATAAAATTGTGGCAAACCATTGTTTCCTGAACTGAGAGCCGGGGCATTCATAACTCCTGACCGGGCAGCTGCGTGGCTTCCATGCTGTGGAGCGCAGTGGATTGGGCAGGGAACAGTGGGCAGCAAAGGACCTGCACATGCCGTTCTCTCACTACACCAGTGTGGCAGGACCTATGGGCACAGCAGTCAGTCCCAGAGGAAGTACAATATTGAGCAGAGATGATAAATGCTCAGTGAAACTGGATGGCATGCTAAAGATTTTATCGTCAATAAAATTTTAGGTTTCAGGCTGACTTTTTCTTGATGTATAGGCTGCTGCAAAATTGGTGAATTTATATTGTAGTAAATTCAGTGTCCTCGGTCAGGCTGATGGAACTGCGTCTCTTGACCCTGAATAGTCTGTATCTTTTTAACAGTATCTACATTATCTTTAGGGATAAATACAAAATCAAAAGGGGAATCTTTAAGGAATTTTGCAATATTGCATATAGGGATATGACTGAAGTGGAAAGCAAACTTTCCTGTATTTCTTCTATATTTCACACATTGTGCTTTCATTTATTACTTTATCTTTTCCCCCCCAGCTTTTTCCATCTCTTTCTTCCAAGGCATTTTGAGCTTCCTTGTCCACTGTCACTTGTCTATTTCTTTCCACTGTGCCTTCTTGCACCTCAGTTTCCACTGAGTTTGTGAAAACTCTGTCTGGGTTTTTCTTTTTCTTTTTCTTTTTCTTTTTCTTTTTCTTTTTCTTTTTCTTTTTCTTTTTCTTTTTCTTTTTCTTTTTCTTTTTCTTTTTCTTTTTCTTTTTCTTTTTCTTTTTCTTTTTCTTTTTNTTTTCTTTTCTTTTTTCTTTTCTTTTTTCTTTTCTTTTTTCTTTTCTTTTTTCTTTTCTTTTTTCTTTTCTTTTTTCTTTTCTTTTCTTTTTTCTTTTCTAACTCTTTGATGCCTTCAGGCTTATTTTGCGGGGGTCAGTGATCAGCTTTGGGCTCACTTTTCCAGGCCTTTCCTTAGCAACCACAGGCCTGCTGGCAGAGAAGGAAAGCTTGCCTGGTCTGCTGTGTAATGGAGAGCATAGGAGTTTCATTGCTCTTTACATTCCGCTCTGCAGCCTAGCTGTTGTATCTTAGGTGTTCAGATTGAGCAAAAAGTATCTTGTTTTGACTCCCTGCCGTGTTTTGTGAAATCAAAAGTACTGCCACAAACCTGATGCAACTTGTTTGTTTATTACATAGGTGTGAATGACCAGAGCATGTAGATGATAATTATCAGGTATGAGATTTTAAACCCATATTTGTTAAGTAAGTCATAACAGTAGCTAATTCTTGTCCAGAATAAATCCCAGTTTCTCTAGACAGCGGTGTCAAAAGACACACTGGGGAGAGGGGCAGGCACGACGGGACACTGCTCAGCCCGATGGGTGCCAATGGTGTATGAGTGTGGTGGGGTTCCTTGCGTGTTGTGAGTGGGGTTTATTTAAAAGGAAATGAATGCGTGAAGAGGGCAAGGACAATGCTGAAGGAAGGACTGAGGCAGAGGGAAAGGTTAAGGGAAGGGCACAAGAGGTGGAGGAGCAGTGAGTTCGAGGTGAAAGGGTTGAGTGAGGGAAGAAGTTGAAGGGAAGGCCAGTCAGCACAGGGCAAGGCAAGTCCTGCCAGAGCACTGCCCCACCAGGCTGGCGTGGCTTTATGCCCCAGCCAAAGCTCTGCTAAATCCCTTTGTGCTTCTTGCCTGATTTTACTTGGTGGTGATGCAACGCAGTTAGTGACATCACATAAATACACCTACAAGTGGTGTTGCAGAGTCTAGATTGTGACCGGCAGATTAGTCAGCGGTGTCACAATCCGGTGTTTATATCATTGTCCCCTGAATGTGGAAGCGATTGCTATGGTGATAACCAAGTTTTCATCAGTGGATCAGGCTGTTAAGGCATCCCTATTGCAGAGATAAACAGCTCTGAGTTATTTGGAGTAAAATCATGGCAAACTCAAATTAAGTAGAAATATCAAGCATCACTTAAGATTTTAGCAACTGGGGTGCCATATAAACACATGACTGATCTCCAGCACATCCCGCATCTGGGTCACCTATGGCTACAGGGCAGTATTATATTTTATTGTTAATGAAAAGTGTTCACCTGCGCCAAAAAGCAGCGATCATGTCTGCACAACCCAGAATTCTATGAAGAGAAGCAGAGAGCATGAAGAGTGAATGACACTCGAGAAAGTCAGCAGTCCTTCCCACTAGTTGTGATTTTGAGCTGGTTTTGTAATTTGTATCGGAAACAAAGCAAGTTATACTTGTTTGGAAAAATGTAACTTTCCAACATCTTAATCAGATGACAGTATTTTTTTCATATGTGAGATCAGATAAGAAATTTCTTCTGCGTAATCTTGAATTAGATTTTATAGATTTTTAGAAATCTATAATCTAGAGATCTAAATCTAGAGATCTAGGTTTATAGAAGCGTTCAAAATATAGAATGCTTTTTACTGCATGTCATAAAGAACGATTTACATTAGTTCATTTCACTTTGTAGATCAAGATCCTACTTCAGTATTGGTATTTATCTTTTGCCATCCTAATGGCAATGTTTGCAGATCCAAACAAAGCATTTTGTTTCTAGAACACTAATTGTAATCCAGTCAGAGGATATTAAGCAACTTCCAGGATTAGACCCTTAGTTAAAGTTTGTCTTCTTCAGTTTCATATTTCCTTCGGTTGGCTGGTTGAATTGTCCTATAATTTTGCATTGGAGTATATCCTGTACAAATAGGGAAGAGATTTTGACCTAGAAGGAGAGACCCCTTATTAGTGAGCATACTTTTAAATTACAGTAGCTATCTGAAGGATCTTGACATTATGATAGATAGTACTGTTGCTATATGGGTTTGATTCAACTTGTTACTTAGACAAGTAACCTCCCACCCTTATTTCTCAAGGAGAAACTCAAGATCTTTCTGATTTAACTTCATGCATGCCACTTTGGATAAATCTGATGTATTTGTGATATTGCTGCTGGTGTTACCCTGGAGCATTTTGATGCAGTTTCAGCACTAATTGCTTTGTAAATGTCCCTTGCTCCCCAAACCTGGGTTCGTCTGTGAGGCACTGAATGACGCGTGGATCTGCTGCCCTTTAGCAGATGACAATTTTATGACAATTTTAATCCACAAAATCAATTTTGATTTCTAAACCTGTAGATTACAAAAAGAACGTTGATGTTGATCCTTCATGCTTGGCAAAGCAGAAGGGATTTGCTGTACATGGTGCAGTGCTTCTACAAATTCGCAGAATCAATTAGGTTGGAAACGACCTCTGAGATCATCGAGTCTAACCTATGACCAAACAACATGTCAACTAGACCAGAGCACTGAGTGCCATACCCTGTCTTTTCTTGAAAACCGCCTGGACAAGTAGTCCACCACCTCCCTGGGCACCCCATTTCAATGTCTAATCGCGCTTTCTACGAAAAAATTCCACCTAATGTCCGTGGCGCAGCTTAAGGCTATAATAAAGACAATTCATACGATTGTGGTGAGTTTAGGTTTTCCTAAAAAATGGGAAGTGTAGTTCATGAAAAAGAAATAAGGTTGTATGGGATGGTAGAGAGGGAGAAAGGTCGCAGCGCGCTGCCCGGCCTGTCCCCTCGCTCTCTCTGGGGCTCCGTCCCGCCGCCGCCCCGGCCCGCGGAGCCCTCACGGCGCCAGCCCCGCCCCCGAGCCCGCCCGACCAATGGGGGCGCTGCGGCTCCGCCCCTCGACGGCCAATGGGAGGCGCGGCGCGGCGCGCGTCCACCTGCGGCTGCGGGAGCACCTGAGCGGGCTAGAGGAGCCGACAAAACCCGTCGGAGCGGCGGGTGCGCGGCGCTGCTCTCCCGACCCGCCCGGCCA
>VZRR01008877.1:906735-960739 GCA_013398015.1 Oreocharis arfaki
GCCGCCCGCTGTCTCCGCCAGACATGACACAGGACTACGACAAGTGAGTGAGCCGGGCGGGGGAAGAACTACCGCGTCCGGTCCGACCGGTGCTGCCGCCCCGCCGGGGGGCTGCGGCGAGAGGGGCTCGCCGCCCGGGGGCCGGGCCGAAGAAGCCGCTCTTTTGGGGTCCGCCCCCATCGCTCCTCTCTCGGAGGAGTACCCGGAGGCTGCGGCGGGGCGGTGCGGAATGGCAGGGGGAGCGGGGGCTGAGCCCCGGGGCGGTNGCCGCGCCTTAAGTGAGGGCGGCGGCGGCCGCGGCCGCGCCGTCGGGAGGAGCTGCCGGGCCAAAGGAGCCGGGCTGAGCCCCCGCGCCGCTGCCCGGCGGCCGCAGTGGCCCCCATGGACTTCTACGAGGCGCATCCCTCCGGCAAGGTGGACTTCGGCAGGTAAGGGCGGCTGCCGGCGAGTTCAGCTGCGGCGACCCCGGAGTGGCCGAAACTGGGTGCTGAAAGAGTTAAACTGAGCTCGAGGTGTGTGTATTCTGTAACTTCGTGGTGTTGAATACGAGACTTCGCCTTCAAGCGGATCCCAGGCTGTGTTTAAGGACTCGGGTCTGTTGCTGCACTTGTCACCGTGTCTGTCTGCTGACGGTGGCCGTGGGCACTTAAGTAGCAGAAAATGGGGTAACTCTGAAGTGATTTGGTTTCAAGAACCGATTATAAAATTTCTGTATTTTGAATGATCGGTGACTCAAATGCACTCATTTCCTAGGGAATGCGTAGGATTTTAAACCCGAGTTTTTGTTTCAATATGCTACTTTCTAGGAAGAGGACTCCAATGCAGCAGTTCACTAACTCATGCCTATGATTAGGATTTTTCGTAGGTGTTTTTATTTCCATTGACACTTAGTGGATGAGGCCGTAGCCGTTTGGGTACGTGCAGTTTGCTTTTCTGGCACGCAGGTACCAGTGACAGAAATCCTCCGTGCTGCCTCAGCATTAGAGGTGTGCTCTGTGCAGGAGCAGGCACAGCACGGCCGGGCAGCTCTGAACGTCGCCAGGTAAATTGCAGGGTGAGGGACAGGACGGCTGGTCCTGGATCAGGGAAGTAAGGAGGAATAGTTTCTGTGGTCTGAACACAGAACACTGCAGGCTGGGGAAGTCTCACAGGCAAAGAGAGAGTTTCTGCTTTTTGTGGTATTCCTCTGCTTCCACTGTGGTCACATAGAAAGTAAAATTGGGAAATTATTAGAACTGCTGTATGAAACTTATTTTCTGCCTCTGTTGGATGTCTGCTACTCTGTGAGCAGAGCCAGTTATCTTCTAAAACTTCGGAAAAACATATGTTTGCCTTCTCTTATAAATATGTTGTCATTTTCCTGAAAGAAGCTGTGGGTCTCTGAAAGGAGTGAGTTCCTGTCAAACACTGCACTTTTCTTGATAATTCTGCGCATAACTTTTTCTGTGCTGTTATAGGTGGGTGGGTTTCCTGTAGGGCAATGTGCATAGAATTTGGGTGTTTCAATGACAAAGAAATAAGACAAAAATAGGTAGGTTTTGTATTTGCAAGGCTTCTGGTTAGTTGCTGCTTTTGTTCTCCGTATTTTTGGTTCTCTGATGATTTTCTCTTCCAATGTGAGTATTGTGTTGCTGGAGGGAATCAGCTTAGTGGTCTTGTGAGTTCCAGCAAGGCTGACTTAGCCCTTCAGCTTGGCAGAGATGGATCAAGGGAACTGCACCCAGGTTACTTGAGTTGCCTTTTTCTTTATGAGTGAGTTTAACTGGAGGATTTCCCCATTTGCTATGGATATTTGAGGTTTCTTTTATCACATTGTATAAGAACAGGATCTTGTACCTGTTTCCTAAAGAAAATTTTGCGTTGTCTTCTGCGGGTTGCCTCACTTTGATAGAAAGTAGCTGTCCTCAATACCAGAGGTACCTGCGTTTGGGTGTCTGTGTCAGTGTGTACACAAACATGTATGAAGACCTAAAGAAAGGGCTTGGTGCAAGAACTTGTCTCTTTTGTCATTTTTGTTTGCTCTTCTTCCAACTACATAATACTGATATATAGCCATGAAGTGCTCTTACGAATCCTGGAAACTCCCACTTGCTTTCAGTGCCTTCAGCTCAGCCGAGCTGTCCGATGGCAGCTCAGTGGGGTGACTTGTGTAACTGATAAAGCATCGAATGCGTAATTTGCTTTGCAATCTTTTTGGTAGAAGGTGGTGATAAATGTAGGATACTGCTAAGCTGATTATAGTGATTAGAGTATTTCACAACTTTCTATTTCACAACTTTTTGTATTTGTAGTATATTTCAGTCTCTGAATGTATCTGGGTAAATAGATGAAAAGAGTAATTCCCTACTAGGAAAAGGGTGCGAAGGTGGTAGGCAACTGCTTTTTGTGGGGTTAGTTGTTTTTAAATAATTACTTTTTTATTTTAAACTATTGCCAATTCACTAAAAATGTCAAGTTTGGGATTATTAAGGAAAATAAAAAAGCCTCTCCTTCTCCCCCAGCCTGTCTGCAGTAAACTAATGTTAAACTTGCCCTGGAAAGAAAACTGAACTGGTTTAAAAGTCAGATTTAAACATTAGCTTGAGCTGACTTAATATTTTTTTGGTTCTATTGGTAAAATATATGCTTCATTTTTTAAGTTGTCTAGGCTGGCAGGACATTTTCTACACGTCTTGCTTTTGTCTGTGGACAGAGTGTCCGAGTAATTTTGGAGTTTGTTCCCAGCAATCTCCAAATGTTAAGAGTAAATATAATTTTTTTATATATACTATAACATAAAGGGAATAACTCCGATTTTTCCTATTTCTTCACTCATCTGAGTGTGTTTCAAACTAGTATGGTGGATTATTTCAACAGTAACCAGGCAGTAAGTTTTTTTTTATTTCCCTTGTCAGAAAAAAACACTGCCAAATTGATTCGAACTCCCCTTTACCAATTTCCCTATGTCATCTGTAGCTAATCAGTAGCTTCTAGGTGGTGTTTTTAGATATATTCTGAGAGTGAAGACACTTGAAAGCACTGGAGAAAAGAGATGTTTCGTTAATGCCCATTTTCTAGTTCCACATGGGAACTGGATCAGGTTGTACCTTGGCATTGTTACATAGGTTGTGCTGGAGGCTTTGTAGGTGGTTGGCTAGTAAGTGTGTAGCTCTTTCTGGGTTGGATTCAGAGCATGAGCAGGTCGGTTGTGCTCTTACAGGGCTTTGCCTTTTTGTATAGGCGGTGTAATCCATCTGAGTTTGGTCAAATTAATCCTGATTTACACTGAGCATGAGTGAGATCAGAATTAAGTTTCTGGGCTTTTTGTGTTGACTAATCCTTGCAGTACACTGAATCAAAAGAAGAACCCCATGAAACCCAGGCAGCTAATTTTGAAGAACTTCAGGAATGTTTCTCATGTGTTCTAACAGGTGGCTTTTTTTTATTTCTTCTTTTTTTATGATTCAAGTAAAAGACCCGTGTTGGTTCTTCAGAATGACTCTCTCTACTCTCAGAGACGTCCTTACACCAATGAAGATGAGGCCTGGAAAACTTTTCTTGAAAATCCCCTCACAGCAGCTACCAAAGCTATGATGAGCATCAATGGGGATGAAGACAGTGCAGCTGCTCTCGGACTGCTCTATGATTATTACAAGGTAGATTGGTGTGGGTTTGCTCTGGCAGCCAGCAGAGCTCGTGTTCACCTGTGGAAAAAGTGTCATTTGCTAGAGGATTTTACAGAAGCTGTGAACAGATCACAAGGACTTTAAATGATGTGGGGTTTAAATGGAAAAAACTCTATGCCTCCTCTCTTTCTGAAAATTTAGAGCTCAGTGAAATAAGATCCCCTAGATCTTGATGTAGAAGTTAAGTAGCACTTTGCTACTTTTCAACTTGAGTAGCATTTTTTCTGTTGACCCCAGGTTTTGCAAGAGGCAGTGTGTTATAGACATAGTCATAAAGAATGACGCTTCAGGACCATATCCCTGTCTGAATATAAAGAAACTCCTTTTCTTTTGCTCACGTGATCCCTATTCTGGTGGACCACTGGCTTTTGCTGGGGCTTTGTGGTGTTACTTCAGTATCAGCTGATGCTAAGATACAATTACAGGTTTTTGGTGGTATGTGGGGCAGAAGTGTCCACCTGAAAGAGTGGCTGTGTGCATCCCTCTAACCCTCAGTGAGCTTCAGCTGCTGTAATCTCTTAATCCTTTGACAGCAGTGATTGTTTTCCCCGGTGTTCATGGTCTGTTTGGAGACATGTGCCTTCCGAGATCCTCACAGCGCAGCTGAGCAGTCAGAGAACATTCTTTGCTGAGCTTTGTTTCCCAAATACCAAAAGTGTAAGCCAAGGTAGTTATCTCCCACCAGGTCAGTGGAGACCAGCAGGCATTTCCAGGCAGGGAGGGGTCCTGCTTGTGTTGAGATGCCTGTGTTACGGTGGCCTGGCTCACCAGGTGGAGGTGCCTGTTTTTGCTTTGCTGAGCACGCAGGAAGGCCAGGAGGCTGACTTGGCTCTCCCGCCTGGCACTTTGGCTTGTGTCTTTTAACAGTAGTGAGTGCAGTTGCCAGCCTCAGTTATGCTTTTCAAGCATAAGGAGAGATTGCCTGGTGCAGACAAAATCCTTGTCTTGCCCTTTTAAGAGTTGAACATCCCTTACATATCAAAATATTCATGTAATGCTTAATATGGAGATTAACACTCCACATACACACGACAAAATGCCACAGACTCACTGATGTGGATGTTACTCAGCTAGTTTTGTGAGAAAACTGGCTTTCTGCTTTGTGCTTGTGCTTGCTATGCTTTTGGGGGAAAAAAAAAGAAACAACAACATACTTTCACCAGAACAATTTTAATCCACAAAATCAATTTTGATTTCTAAACCTGTAGATTACAAAAAGAATGTTGATGTTGATCCTTCATGCTTGGCAAAGCAGAAGGGATTTGCTGTACATTAATGCCTAATTCAGGGTTTCCTCTTATGTTTGGGTATCAGTGGGTGTACAGAAAAAATCAGTGGAAGAACAGGTATACTGCACACTTGGGTAAAGCAAAATGGCTGGAGGTTGAAAGATTTATTGAGGGCTGTTATGGAGTAATGTTACAGAGGGATGACATCAAGGCATTTCTAATACGCCCCCTCTGCATATTAAAGGCATCCAATGAGATCACCTTCCTATAAAAAAAGCCAAAACCGTATAACCAAACAACTTTTGGTTTCTTCCATTTGACTACTGGGCTGGCTCAACTGTGGTTAATATGGCCTTATAGGAAACAAAATTTTGATAAAAATTTGTTTGGGAGTGTTGACCAAATGCGACTTGGAAAACCCTTGTTTTTCCGTGACTAGTTAGTGTTGGCCTCCCAGCAGTCTCCAGCTAGAAGTTCTCCAGATTTTGCTGGTTACTGTGGGAAGTCTAACAATTCTGGTGTTTCTGGGGATTCTGGGTTATGTGTAAGAACAAGGACATAGTTTTCAGTCAGGGCTGTAGAGAAGAACTCTATTTGTGCAGGGGTGCCCTCAGCCTTCATGTTCGTGCTGAAGTGGCAGTTCCCCACCTTGGACCCAGGCTGGCAAATGGAGGCAGGATCTGAAGAGGCTTCGGTGAAGGAAAGCGGTGGGAGTTCATCATTCCTCCATACATACTCGAGAAGGTGTTTGCTTTGCTCATTCAGGAGGCGTGATGAGGGTGACAAGAGTCCTGAGCCCTACGTGTGGGTTGGCAGGAGTGCTTGTGTGGACTTGCTGCGTGGCTGAGGGGACCTGAGCACCATGGGCTTGTGCCAGCGGCTGCGAGAGCTGTTTGGGTTGCTGGGGTGCTGATTATGTGCTCCATGCAAGGAACTGAGCTGCCACAGCTCCCAGAGTTCACCTTTTCCTGTGTGCCTTGGCCTTGCAGCGCCAGAAAAATGGCATGTGTGTGGGCACATGTTTTCAGGGCAAATCCTCTCCGTGGCATAAAATACAAAGAGCAATACTGAGCTGTCTTAAATCTAGAGTACTGGTTACATTCTGTTTATAAAAGGTTTATTATAGTTTGGGCCAGTGTGTTGTGTGTGGCCATGAACAAATATGAGCTGTAGTATCTCAAAATACTCATTGGACCTTGTGCTCCCCAAATCCTCTGGTCGCTGAGGAGAAAGGAGAACCTCAAGTGGTCTTAGAGGTAATGACCTAGAGAGCACATGTCCTTGGGGAAGTGGCTGTGGAGCAGCATCCTTTCACAAGCTTTGGGCTCATCCAGCAAGCTGAACTCTGCCAGCCTGCAGAGGAGAGAACCTGGACTGCCAGCAAACCTTGGGAAATGTTTCTCTTGGTCCTGCTCACCTCAGTACTGGTGTTCCAGCCATGGGTGGATGGTTTTCTGTGTTGGTTTCCTCAGTAAATGGTGCTCACAGGAGTCCAGGGCTAGCACAGGTGGCTGAGTTGGCTCCATGGGTATCCATGGGGCATCTCCTGGAGTCTGCCTGGCATCCCAAAGCTGTGTGAACATGGGTTAAGCTGTAATGCAAATAATGACTGGCATCAAAAGCAATGCTCCCTTAATTTCACCAAATTTTAAGAAGCTAATTTTTTTTTTGTATGGGAGGAAGAATTGAATTGAATGTCATAAATTTCCCAGGTTCCAAGGGAGAGGAGATCTTCAACAGCTAAACCAGAGGTAGAACATCCTGAACAAGACCATAGCAAAAGGTATTATTTTTTGTTATTGCTTCTCTATTTCCTCCCTTCCCTCCTAGACCATCAAAGCTGCTGAAAAATAGTAACTTGCTGCACTGTGGTGATGTGCTGGAAGAAAGAAATTGTTAGCTTTTACTCTGTGCCTCAGATTCCTGTGTTGCCCCAGGAACAGGATGGGGATTGGACTATAGTGTGGAGAGTTGAGGCTCAAACTGCTGCTCATTGCTATCCATCTGCTTTTAGTGTGCTAATGTCATATAGTCAGCCTAGCAAAAGCTGCTCTCTAACATTAGGCACAGCCTGGTAACACAGGCACCCCTTCTGCAGGCTGTGGTGGTCACTGGTGACCCTTTTCATTTTTCATGCAGTAATTTCAGTTGCTCTCTGCTGATTTTTGTTCTCAGGTACCAGCAGCATTGCTGTTTCTTGCATGGGCCGGTTGGGAAGGACTTCAAAGTGTTTGTGATTTGGTTTTGTATTGTTTGGGGACTTTCTTTGTATCCTCTGGAACTTCTATCTTTCTTCCCCTTCCTGCCTTCCCTCTCTTGTGCCTCACAAGCAGATGATACTGATGAAGTGAATATTACAAACATGAGGTTCACTCAACTCAGGCTTCCACTCCTACCATCCTCTTCCTTTGGACAGATTAGAATGCTTTAAGGACCCGAGGTGAGGTTTGTGGTCTGGCTGAGCTGATTGAATGACTTGTTGTTGAGAAGAGCAGGCTGGTTCCCAGCCATGTGTTCCCACTGCTCCTCTTGAACCAGACTGGGTCTCACACTGACCCATCACCAAACAGGGAAAGAAATGGTGGCTAGTTTTCTGCCAGCCAAGCAAGCTGGACTTGCTCACCAAGGAGGCAAGGGGAGTGTCAGAATTGGTGTAAAGGAGAGGGCAGGACCACTTTGTGGGGAGGGAGAAAGGAAGGGCAGGCTGACTTAGTGGCTACTAGCTATGAGGTCAGCTCAGCCACAGATCTCGGTGTTGTCCTGGCAGAAATGAGTGTGGTGGGGTGGAGAGCAGCAAGTTATGCAAGCCACTCCCAGGAGTCTTGGTGTGAATTTTCTTGGGGGATTGTGCATGAAAGAGGGGTGTAATTTCAGTATTAGTGCTTCCCAGGTGGTGCACAGTCCTGGGGCAGAGGAGCAGCAACCTTGCTGTCAGTCTTTCTCCCTCTGCTAAAGAGCAGCCTTGTGGAGCCTGCCTGTGCCAGTGCTTGGTGGGACTGCTGTTTTCCAAGCAGTGAGGATCTGGGCTGCAAACCCTTGCTCTTTGCTCCAGGGTGATTCATCTCCAAGGTGGCATGGTTAATAGTGAGTGAGGAGTTAGGGGGGTTTTTTTAATGAGTTTCTCAGCTTTTCAGGTTAGGATTGAGCTGTTCTGCACAAGGAGGAGAGTTGGTGTCAGCTATCCTTGTCCAAAAGGCGAAGAGTTTTTCTAACTCTTGTTTAATGAGAAAATAAGCTGTGTAATTGATGCATGATTTCTTTTTGCCCTTTTAAGGAACAGCATCCCAAACGTGACAGAACAATCTCTCATTTCTGCTGGAGAAAACAGAGTCCAGGTTCTGAAAAATGTGCCTTTCAATATTGTCCTTCCACACACCCCCCAGATGGGCATGGACAAGCGAGGCCACCTCACAACCCCTGACACAACGGTCACCGTTTCAATTGCCACGATGCCCACCCATTCCATCAAAACGGAGACGCAGCCCCATGGCTTTGCTGTGGGCATCCCACCAAGCGTGTACCACCCCGAGCCCCCCGAGCGAGTGGTGGTCTTCGACAGGAACCTCAATCCCGACCAGTTCGGTTCCAACACCCAGCCCCAAAACTCCCAGAGGCGAACGCCAGACTCCACCTTCTCGGAGACTTTCAAGGAGGGTGTGCAAGAGGTACCAAGAGAGGCAGTTGCTCTGTGTGTGTCTGTGTGTGTGTGTGTCTTGATCTGGATGGAGATCCAGTTCCATCTTTAACTGTTCTTGTTACATGAGCCAGAAATCTGTCCAGTGGCTTAGAAATAGAAGACTTTCTCGGAAAGGTGCATAATTAAAACTTAGTAAATAAAACCCTCGTAACATGAAATCATTATCAAAAGCAAATGACTAATCTTACTAGTGACAGAGGCTTTGGGTTGCGGAGTGTGGAAATAGTTATCTCTATCCACAGAGCCAGGTTTTGCAAGAGTTCGGCACTCTGTGGTGCCTTCTCAGGTACCAAACTGAAGTGACTGTCTGTAAGCTTCCTTACTGCCAGTTTCTAGGTGTGGTATGTTTCAGTGGAAAACAGTTGGATTATGTAGCACCCTTGACTGAGAAAATGTGTGGGTTTTGTTTTATGATACCAACTGAAAATAGCAGTGTAACCACGTTTTGATTTTTAAGCCAAAGCTCAAGGAGCTGTGTCACTATGCCCTTGAGATTTGGGAAAGCGTTAAAATTTTGCCTTAAGCTGACTTGGAAGGTGTATGAGATG
This sequence comes from Oreocharis arfaki, assembly GCA_013398015.1. Lineage (NCBI taxonomy): Eukaryota > Metazoa > Chordata > Aves > Passeriformes > Paramythiidae > Oreocharis > Oreocharis arfaki. The sequence goes on from VZRR01008877.1 coordinate 915,875, forward strand.
TTGTGCTTAGTTGACACCCAAAAGTTTTGGATTAAAACGCTGTTCAAGCATCCTGTTTGTTCAAACCAAAAATCAGTTGTTATCTGGTGAACAATTTGCCTGACAGAAGTTCCGTGGTAAGGAGTATCTATTTCATATTGGCTTTTCTTGTTGCTGCAGTGTTAACTGTTGTTTTGTCTACCCCAGGTTTTCTTTCCTACTGAACTGAATCTCCGAATGGCCAACATGAATTCAGAAGATTATGTTTTTGACAGCATTTCTGGGTAATGCTTTAAGGCCCCCATTTGCCCACATCCTCCTATTCTCTTAGAGTTGTCCATGAGCAAGCAGTACAACTCAACACCATTTTGCACCGAGTCACAGTTGGATTTTGGAGGAGGGGATGCTATGGATCTCAAGACTATAATTATGTCTTCTCATTTGAATTTCACGGTTGAAAATTGTATCTTTAAAGAAAACAAATGCTTTAAGGAAAACTACCTGCAGGGTTGGAAATACCACCCAGCTTCAGTTATTGTCCTTGCAGCAAATCCGTGTCCCTTGGGAACATGCAGCGCTTGTCTGCGAGTGGTCCGGGAGTTTGCTTCCAGCTGTGCCCCTCTCCCTGGTCTGCTTGTCTTGCTCTCAATCTGCTGGAAATCTACAGCAGAAATAGGAAAAATAAAATTCATCTGAACTCCAGAGGAGGGGAGTGAATTACTTGTTTGATAGTTGCAGTTGACCAAGAGAGTGATGGCCACTGAGTAGCTTATTAGCTTGTGAATTTGATTAAATTGCTAAAGATACTTTTCTGTTCCGTGAGAGGAGCTTGCTGCTCTCAGCCTGAATAGGGACCTTCCAGCGTTGCCTGCTGATGTGTCTTAAGATTTAGCTTGCCAAGAACTTCTCTTAAATGTTCATTCATGAAGGAAATGGTTGAAAAAGGGGCTCATCCTGTTTTCCAGCTTCCTTGCCTGTTGATGGCTTAATGAGTCAACTAACGACTTTGGAATTTCTCCAAATTAAATGTGGAATGTTTAATCAGCTTTCCAGGAAAATGCCTTAGCAATCACTACCCTCTTCACTCTATAGGAATAACTTTGAATACACTCTGGAAGCCTCCAAGTCCCTCCGTCAGAAGCCTGGGGACAGCACAATGACTTACCTGAATAAAGGTCAATTTTACCCAATCACGCTGAAAGAAGTCAGCAGCAGTGAAGGAATCCATCACCCCATCAGTAAAGTCCGAGTGAGTGGCAGCATTTGTGGTTTCTTGGGATGGAGGGTGTGTACAATGGTAACCTTAAACTCTCCCAAAGTGCAGTAATCTGGACCAGAGCATCAGCACAAAGGCCAGCTTACCCGCGCTCTTACGTCAGTGTTCGTTCCTTTGCTGTCCACCTACTTCCAGACCAACCCATCCTGGCTCGTACTGTTAAGAAGTGGTGTCAGCACTTGTGTAAAGATGATGCAACACCTGGAATGAGATCCTTGAATTCTAGTTAGGAGAGGAATTCTGCTCATCTCTGTTTATGACCCAGAAAGTGCTGTTGTCTGCCTTCCTGTTTGGCAGCGGTGTGCCAGGTATACTGTAGTGCCTCAAGTGGAAAAGCCTAAAGCTCCAAGACAAATGTACTCTCTGGCCTTTTCTCTTTTTCTCTTTCGCATTTTTGTTGTTTGTTTGTTTTTGTTTGTTTTTTTAAAATCTTTTCCTCTCTCCTTTCAGAGTGTCATTATGGTTGTGTTTGCTGAAGACAAAACAAGGGAAGATCAGCTCAGGCACTGGAAATACTGGCACTCAAGACAGCACACAGCCAAACAAAGATGCATTGATATAGGTAAGGAGCACTCATTGCTGATGTCAAACTTCAGACCTAATTCCTTGGCAAGGTTTGGCTTTCTGCTAAAGCTTTGTTATTTTAAGGAACTTCTGGATCACTCTTTATGCTATCCATAGCTTTGCTGAAAGCCCAGAGACAGTTTGTGATTGCTTGGAGCTAATGCTGTAGATTTTAGGACTCCTTAAAGAGGCTGATTTTTTGGACGATTTTGATTGGTGGGGTTTAGGGTTTTGTATAGGGAGATCCAAGAGCCCACTCCAGACAACAGGTTTTTTTGGTGCTTGTAGCTAAATCTCAGCTTGTGGTCCCAGTGGCTGTCTTAAATACTGTTTTTCTTCAAAGGGCAAGATCCTCATAGAAATACCTCAAGATTAATGTTCCACCTTCCCACAGCTTTGCTCACAACTGGTCTTTGGTACATGTAAAAAAACAAAACACTGCAAATTTCCACTTGCCTCCAGACAAGGCTGGGGCTGGCTGGGTTCCAGGCCTCTCTGGCTGAAGGCTGGGTTGTACTCCTTGTCCCTTCCTTCTGTGAATCAAAGCAGGGATTAATCACCTGGCACTTAAAGCAGACGCACATGCAAATCTTTGTTTGTTATTGAAGGAGTTTTATGGAGAGCTTATGTCCTTGCCATACAGGGTAGAGTTTCCTGCACATAGCAGGTTAAGGCACAGAATACCTGATATTTAGCATGTCTGCCTTTCTCACTGGAGTTTCTAGTTTAGAATTTTTGCAAGTCCCATTTTACTCCTTCCTCCTGTTTGTTGAGGGCTTTTTGGTGTGTGAGAACCATTTCCAGCCTCTTTAATGATCCGTTCCTAAGTACAGTTCAGCTTTTTTTGCCCCCAAGAGACTGCTGAAGAGTTACAGTTTCTGGCTGCTTCATGTCGTTAAGGACTCAGGTGATACCTCCTCTTCCTCTCCCTCATGAATCCTTCTTTCTAATAGCTGACTACAAGGAGAGCTTCAACACCATCAGTAACATTGAGGAGATTGCATACAACGCCATATCCTTCACCTGGGACATCAACGAGGAAGCGAAGGTATGTGACCACGATTATATTTCCTGTCCTTTTAGCAGATTTGGGGGCTGGGGGAAGGGAAGGGTGTGTGGCCTACCTGGTGATTAGCATGTAACAAGTTTGTTTACGCTTTTACATTAAGCAAAACCTTCTGGCTATTTCTTAAGAGGGTTTGCATGTGCAACTGGGAGAGCTTTGCAACTGCTTTAGGGTTCTTGGCAGAAGCAGCAGCCCGAGAGACAAGTACTGACAGAAGGAAGCACCGAGCGTTTCCGAGCAGATGAAGCGGCGCGGGAGGTGTGATGGAGCGTAGCTGGGCTTGGCACTGAGCGCAGCCTCCCGAGGATCCCTGCAGGAGGCGGGGGGCAGCTGCTGGGGAGTGGAGGCTCTCGCAATGGGCTTGCCTTTCACTGGAGAGAGAGCAGCTGCTGCCTCTGAGCTCCCAAAGCATGCATTGCTTAAACCGCAGATCCCAACACCCAGTGACCTATTTCAAACTAGGGCAGCCTCCTGGTGAACTCTGGGTTGATCTTTCCTCAGAACTGTGGGCGCTTTGGTAGGTGTGTAAGTACAGGCAGCTTCCCTAGCTAGTAACTAACTGCAGCAGTTTGAGCGACTCTGGCTTCTGGAAAAGGCTTGTGCATCTTCTAGGTACACGGAAAGCAGGCCAGAGTGTGGAGCCAACTTGGTTCTAAAGGCATTTCTCACTGGTTTGTTGCAAGAGTCAAAGTGAAGGAGTTTTCTTTGGAGAGTTTCATTACTGCCTGGGTTTTCTTTAAAATTGGGAATGGTTTTCATCTGTTTTTGGGGACTGGCTGTCCCCTTGCTAGTACTGGTAACTGGTACCAGCAGACAGTACCAGTAGTCACTAGCATTATGGGGAAAAGTACTGATGGCTGCGGAGTGCCATGTCTAGGGAGAGCTTGGCTTGGGGGGACATGGGAACTCTCAGCAAAGAACACTGGTCCTTTTCTGGAGCTGTGTGTGCCACTGCTCTGCAGGAGGAGCAAGGGCTGGTGTCACTGCACAGAGCTTGCTGTCACCACAAACTGTGCTCTGTCCTGTACAAGGGCTGTGGAGAAAATGTTTTATGGGGACTGCTGTTAGGTTTCAGCTCTGTGGGAAAAGTTTGGGATGCTTGGTAGACAGCAGTGAGGAGCTGTGTGTGTGCTGCTGCTGAAAGTGCTGCTTTGCAGCATGTGGGACATGACTTGTGAGGCTGGTATTGGGTGCCAGGATTCCCTTTTCACCAGATTTGGCTTCAATCATGTTGAGAGGGCTGGCAGGGAGGGCCTCACCTGCTGGAGGATGCTAAAAGGTCTGACATGATTTCTAAAACATGAAGCACTTCACTATGTGAACAAACAGATGATGCTTCAGAAGAGCTGTCAGAAGGAGTCAGTAAGTATTATCCTGCTGCCATAGCCAGTCAAACATTTAACAAACCCAGGAAGTCGGTGTCCACGAGGTATGCAAAGGCTTAGGATTTGCACACAGGGTGGATCATGCAGACAGAGCAATGCAAGTCCTCAAGGAGCTGGAAGCATTTTCTGCAGCTGCCTCTCTGCTGGCTGGGCCACGCTGCAGCAGCAGGGATGGGCCACTAACCCAGGAGCAGGGCTCACAGCTGGTGCTGAGAACTTCGTGGCTGCCCCAAGGAAAGCCATCTCTTCCTACCAGGTGGCTATTGCCAAATTACTGTACAGACCCCTGAATGAGTAATTTCAGTCTACAGTGAAAATGCCAATAGCATCTTGAAAAGATCTAAGGACCCTCATGGTGATATTTCATCTCAGGGCTGAACTTCATGGGATGAAGTGGTGTGGGGAGGTGTGAGACCAACTGATTTTGTAGCTACAGAGGCAAATTTGTTTCCAGATTCACAGTCTTAATATGTGAGATACATATACTGTGAGTCCTGGTTTGTATGAACTTTCAGAGGGGACTATTGATACCAAATGTACAAGCCTTGACTCCTGAGATCAGAGTCATATCAAGACAAAAATACTCTCAACTTCAGTATTTAAAATAATGGCATTTATAGCAAGTGCTCTGTGTGTTTAAGTGTCTGTTTAACTTCATTTTTTCGCTGAGTAGATGTGTTTTGTCAATGACTGAATTTCTCACCAGTAGAGCTGCAGTTCTTTCTCAACTTCTGTGATCTTATCAGGAGATGTCTGAGCCAATTTCAACAATTTTTATTGCATGGTTCATTTACCTTGTATGCTCTTGCTCTCTCTTTCTTTCCCTCCCTGCCCCCCAACCCCTGACAGCAGTCTTAAAGTATATGAAGAGAGCAGGGAATAGATACAGCTGGGTTTCTGATGTTGCAGAAATTCCTTCACAGTAATAAATACAGTGTTTTATATTTAATAACAGCAGAATTGCTGCATAGACAGTATGTTTAACCAGCCAGCGAGCCTTGATTATTAGAAATTTGCTTCCTGAGCCCTGGAGTTACCTGGACCAGAGCCAGGTGATTCTTCTGGGCTTGCTGCTTCTCCCATTTCCCTCTTGCTTTTGCTTCCAGTTTGCTGTAGAAATGATTTATCGTGTGCAGCTATGTCAAATGGGAAGTGATGACTCTGTGTCTGATATTTCTGATGTAGTTACTTATTTGGGCACGCAGGGTGTGTGTCAGATGTAAGGCAGAAATAACATATTATCACAAGGAGCTGCCCCTAGCAGCTCTGGGACCAGGTGCTTGCCTTCTTGTGGGGACAGGAATATTGCACCTTTGCCCCTGTGTCTGTTCAGGAGGGTGTCACCTGCCTGAGAGTGCTTTGCCAGTGCCCTTGGGGCACTAAGGGGGTTTAGTAAACTGCACCTTTCTGGTGAAGAAACTCTCTTTTCATACAAGTCATGTGCTCCTTCTGAGGAGAGAAAAATTGTGTAGATTTTGCAGCTGTGGATTTGTGGAATGGAAAAAGGATGTTTGAGATGCCCTCAGTAACAAGTATTTCCCATTTCCCAGTTGCATTGAAAAGAAAGAGCCGAGAGCAAGGCCAGGGCTCTGGTCACTGGGCACATCGGAAAGCTTGGCTCTGCACGGCTGGAATTGTCCCACAGCTGCCTGCGTTGGTGTGCTGCTCGGGAGCCCTTGGGTGTAGAAACCAGGAGTATTTCATGCATGACAGACACTTCCCATTCTGGGAGCAGACCGTGTCCACAGATTTCAGAGCACATGTGCTTCTCTCTGGCAGCTCCCCTCTGCCCTCTTCTGTTGTTTTGGGACATCACAGCTGCTGAAAGCAGCCACTTCATAGCAGAGGCTCATAAGAGGTTTAAGTATTCTCTGACCTTTGCAAGAGTGTGTTCAAGCTGAAAAAGGGCCCAGGATCCAAAGCCTTCTTGCTCTGAGACAGTGAAGAGAGCTAAGGGTGGGGAGGAGGGCCAGGCTTTGAAAGAGGCAAGCTGCCCTGAAGTGGTGCTGTTGAGATTTGAAGGAGAGCGAGGTCAGGGTTAGAGAGATTGTCAGGTGGCATTGCAGAATGGGGAAGCAGTGATTCAGGTGGGCTTTAAGATGTCTGTATTAGAGGTGAGGTCTGATGCCATCACCTGACAGAGCAGGGGAGGGGAATAATTGAGTGAGGAGACAATCATGCTTTGTGCGAAGAAAAGGGAAGAGGGTGAACTGGAAAATTAGTTGATGAACTGGTGAGTTGTTGAATGGGTTATTTAAGAAAGCCTGTGTAGCTACTCAGTCAGGAGCCATCCTGCTTGAGTGGAAGCATGGTCCGATGAGTCTGATGAGATGTGTAGCTGATACTCACTTGCGTGCAACAGGTAATGCTGGAGTTACCCTGAGGCTTGTGGAGACTTCAAACAGTTTCCCACCCCATGCTGGATGTCTGCTGTGTTGGGCAGACAGTCGAGGTGGGGTTCTTCTCCTGCAAAGAAGCTTTTAGATGTCTGAGCAGAAGCTCGTCATCTTTTGTGTCTATGACTTCACTAGGGACAGGGTGTCTAGAGCTGGGATGCAGCTTTCTCTGGAGTTGTCTGCCCCTTCTTGTTGACTGAGCAGGCTTGGCTGTCTTTGAAATGTGGGGATGTTAGAAGCAGGGAATAGGAATCCTTTCAGCCCTTTTTGTGTCTTTGTCCTCCATATCTCAGTCAGGAGAAGTGTTTGTAGGTTCAGGTCATGAGTTTTTGAGGCTGGGAGCCATCTCTTCCCAGGTCTGTACAACATGCCAGGCTCTCCTTTTCTTGGCTGGTACCCACTAAGGGTGTTTTAATGAAAATTGCCACTATGTGTGTGGTTAAACACGCATTTCATACTGCTCTTCATAATGTTGGCTGTTTGTCCTGTCATCTCTGCTACGTTACCCGTTAGGCTGCGAAGGAAATTCTGTCCCATAGCTCTGGCCTGGGGACATGGCCTGCTCTCAGGTCAGTGGCAGTTGAACAATCTGGACAGATTGGTTTCCCCAGAGTTAACTGGCTTTGCTGGATCCTGCTTTGCTCAAATCCTGTCTGAGCTCTTGCCCTGTGGAACAGTAGGGTTGGGGCCTCTTATCTGAACAGGGCAAATTGTTGTCTGCACAGTGACTGCAAGAGCCTCCCTGCCTGTTTCTGTAGCTCTAACAGGGCAAGGATCTGTGCTTCCCAGTGGGTCCCTTCTGAAAAGCAGCATTGCTTCCAGCAGCTCCCAGAGAAGGGCCCCTGTGGAGGTCTTTGGTCTGGCTTGCTTCGGGCTGGGTAATGGGACTGTAGCCAAAAATGATGTCACTGCACAGTAAGGGTTCTATTGTCCTCCTACTCCTTCCCTTCCTCCAAAAAAAAAAAAAAAAAAGAAGTATTGTGAGCCAGATGCTCTGTGTGAAAAGACCTTTTCTACTAAAAGGGAATACACGGTGAGCATAACAGGCATTTTGAGCTCAAGAATATCATGACAGAGCTTTTTGCTGCCTTTTCACCAAAGGGAAGATGCTATGGTATCTCTTAAGTGATGCCCTGAACGATAGAGCAATTAAACAGTGTTTTTTTTATTACTTTTACTTTTTGTCCAAGAAGAGTGGAATGGTCCTATGTTATGGTAATTTGCGTCTAATTTGGGATAGCCTTTCAGAATAGGAACTTAGGCAATGAGGGTGGTCTTCTTGGCAGATCTTCCCATGTGTTGGCAGGATTATTTTGTTTAGAGGAGTTCAGTTTTTGGAGAGGGTGGATCTCTTGCTACAACTTCAACTGAGGCTGGGTGGTACACTGCTGATTTATTTTAGGAGTTTATTCTAGCATAATCATCCCTTGGTGTTCACTGTAGGAAGAATTTCAACTTTTTTGATTGACGAATATTGCATACATTTATATGGATGCCATTGTAATGAAACAGCAGTCATATGCCTCATTAAAGAAGGTGTTGCCACCTTCAGCAGCATTGAGTAGGTACAGGTTTGGCTAGTTGGAAATGAAACTATGAAATGTGATGAGTCAAACATACTTAAAGGAAGGAGATTGGTGTGAAGCCAAGGCTGCAGACCACAAATACTTTGAGGTACAAGTACGCACAGCCTTTGGAGCAGTGACATAGGAAAGTCATAGCAAGTATTGCTTACCTGCCTCTTAACATTGACCTCTCACTACTCTGTCCTGGGTTTTCTGACGAACAAGCATCTGCTGCCCTTGATTTTGAGCAGTGCACACTAGAAGCTAGTTTTCAACTCAGTGTTTTTTCTGAACTCAGTGTTCCAAGCCTCTGCCATTATCTGGTCTTCCAAGTACAAGCTCACAGGAGCTAAAGCTGAAAGAAAAATCTCTTGACATTAGCTTTTCTATAGAGAAAAGTAGGAGGTGATTTTTTTTTTCTTTTCTCTATTCCTTTTTTACCTGATGGCTACTCTTTCTTTTCAGCCATTTTTGTGCCTTTATAGACTTAATTCTCTGTTTCGTGTTGTTTTGTCAGGTTTTGTTTTTTGTCACTGTTTTTGGAGACCTGTGGCGTTGTTGTTGATGTGGGGGGTGCATTGGGGTTTTGTTTGTGGAGTTTTTTTGTTTGTTTGGGTTTTTTTCAATATATTATCACTGTTTTTGCCAAACTGCTGTTTTTACTTTCTTTCCAACCAATCTAACGAAACCTGGCCCAGCAGCTTTATCTTATCAAAGCGTGGGGTGGGAGGAAGCATCAGTATGACTGGGAACCATTATCCCCAGGTTTCCCGTGTGTTGAGAGCAGAGACATTCCTATATTTCCTTGCCTCGGAACAGGTTGGAATAACAATCAGCATTGCTCTTTGTGAGCAAGAATATGTATTTTCCTTTCATTACCATTCCTTTTTGTTTTGTTGATGGAGTAAACTTGCTAGGAGGATGTTCTTTATCTGGAGGTGGATCGTATTTCCCACTTGTCATTCCTTAACATGATGTGGGAGCCATGATGGCTTCTGTGTCAGTCACCGAAATTGGGATTGGTAGGTTTGAATGCAAACTAACTCCCCTGGGCTGCGAGCAGGATGGTGCTGGGTCTGCCTGAGCGGAGCTGGAGCGGATGCTGCCCTATCACCCATCAGCCAGACAAGCCTTTTTTGGAGTGTCTGATCCCAAAGGCAGGAGGCGGCTGAGGAGCCCACAGGTGCATGAATTGCCCAATTTTTTTTATCTCTTTCCTGGCTCACCTCCGGCTGATGCAAAACCTGTGGTGCGTGTGGGAGGTGAAGAAACGAATGTGAGAGCAGTAAGATTAGCCACCTCTCAGGTGATCTTACCAAAGTGTGGGTTTGGGTTTTTTTCTTTTAAACACAGCAGGATCTTCCCAGCACTGCTTTCTGAGGACATGCCTTCGTGGATGTGTGCAGGCAGACCTGTGCTTGCCCTGCCTGCACTCCAAGCTGCCTGGCTCTCACCCAGAGCCAATCCTGGAAGCCACATAGCTACATTGGCACAAGGTAGTGCCCAGGCTGACAGCTCTGCCTCTCAGAAGGGCTTGGAACTCTGCAGGTGTACTTCATAAGGCTTTTGGACTGGAGATGTTTCGCATCCAGCCAGCTTGCAGTATAGATGAAACATACGGGGACAAATCTTTAGAAAGGAGTATTTTTTTTTTTCCTCTTTGATGATGGTGTTTCTCCAAGCCTTTAAAGAAAGCATATGATTTTAGCTATCAGCACTGAAATTACCAACTTTGGGCTTCCGGTTAGTTTTTCTTTACAGGAGAGGAAGACACTGCCTTTGTGTCAGGAAAATGGTCTCCAGACCCACTGGAATCCCTTTGCCTACTGTATTTTGGGCATAACATTGGAACCATTTAGCCAAGGTCAAGAAAAGCAGTATCCAGCTATGTCCCCTGGAAAGAAGCTCATTGCGGTTTAACCTGTCTCTGGTTGTTGTGTTGTAGGCTCCAAACTCTGTATTTTTTACAAACACAGTAATCCAAAATCAAAAACATCCTGAGAATTTTTTAAGTCGAGTATAACACAGACTGAATATAACATAGCCTGGAACTTCTTCTGTGAAGACAGGCTGAAGAGTTGGGGTTGTACAGCCTGGAGAAGAGATGGCTCTGGAGAGACCTTAGAACACCTTCCAGTACCTAAAGGAGGCCTAAAAGAAAGCTGGAAAGGGACTTTTTACAAGGGCTTATGATGATATAGAACAAGGGTGAATGGCTTCAAACTGACAGATTTAGATTAGATATTAGGATGAAATTCTTGACTGTGAGGGTGTTGAGGCAGTGTAACAGGCTGCCCAGAGGAGCTGTGGATGCCTCATCCCTGGAAGTGTTTAAGGCCAGGTTGGCTGGGATTTTGAGCCTCCTGGTCTGGTGGAATGTGTCCCTGCCCTTAAGAGATGGGGGCTGGACTTGATGATCTTTAAGGTCCCTTCTAACCCAAACTATTCTGTGGGTAAAATGAGAGGCTTTTGCCTACTAGTGTGAGAAAAGAGCTTAAGTTTTTATCTGAATTCTCAATATAGAAAGAAATACCCAATGGACTTGGATTGTTGAGTAATGTCTTAATCCTTTGGGCACAGAAATATAAAGGAGCATAAACAGGAGGAGGTAATACCATTTACCTGCCTTCTCTTGAAAAGAAATAAATGTGGAGCAAGGTGATCAGCCTGGAAAAGTCCAAGTATGCCTGTGTAGGGCCTTATCTAGAAGGATGTACAAGACTATGCAGGGTAGTGTTACCCATGCCTGTGTTTGCTGTGACTGGTCAGAGTTCATGGTGTGCTAACATGAGTTGCTCCCCATTTCTTAGGGCAGCCCTGGGTGCCATGGGTGAGTACCTACACTGCTCCTTTCCAACTGGGCTTTGCACTAGGGCAGATGAGCCTGCGCAAGGTGGCATTTCGTCTAAAGCTGCTGCGTATGTAGCCTTTGGACTCATCAGAATTGCCAGTGCTTTTTGTGTGACAAAAGAGTACGGCGTCCAAGATAAACCGAGGAGAAGAGATCTGGGTATGCAAGCCTTCATTTAGAAAAGGCATCTTTCATCTCGCTGACAGAGAGGTTCCTGCAGCACTTGGATTGCCCTTTAATTATGTCTGTTTTTCCTGGTTTGTTTGAAAGGCAGATCTTGTTAGAAAAAGGTGCTGTGTGGAAAAAACTTGGCTGTCTCTGCTGCCCTTCCTTGAGGGCACACGGCAGAGCTGTTGGATTAATTTTTTTTTTCTACATTATTAAAATGGGAGATTGTTTCTCGTGGATTTGAATGTAGGCACGGTGTGTTCCTCCCACCTTAGGTGAGGAGGGGCATGAGGGCTTGGATGGTTAAAGCAGACTGAGGAGTCATGAGGTCTGACTTCTTCCCACACTACCTTCCAGCATGATCCCAGAGGAGGTGCTTTAATCCTTCTGCCTTCAGTCCTTTGTTGTGTGCAGCTGGGCTGCCCCAAAAGCTGCAGGAAACCCAGCATGGTGTTGGGGAAAGGAGGCTCTAGAGTGTTGGGGTGAATGCCAAGTGTGGGGGGTTAGCAGTTCGTAGCGGCTCACAGTTTTCATGCTGTTTGATTTTATCTGAGATGCTACTATTGTGGAGCCATTTGCCTCAGTGAGTATCTCAGCTTTTGTTAACAAGAGTTAGAAAAAGCATGGAAAAAATCAACAGGAAAAAAAAGGGAAAATAAAGCCTGTCTTTGGTTAGAGAGAAAAGCCTAGCTATCTGATAGCCTAGATACATATATAGTCAAATAGCCTGGACGTATGTAGTCAAATATAGACTAAAGGCTCAACTGCCAAGCAAGCAAAATAACTTGAGAACAGGTTTCTAATCCCTTTAGAAATCTCAGTTTTAAAGAAAATCTGCGTAACTTTTGAGGGCTTGGCTCACGTTTGTAAGTGCCCAGGCTTGACAGTGCTCTATTTTTAAGTGCTGTCTTTATGTTGAATCTTGGGAGGTGAGATGAAAATGTTTTTTTTAAAAGTAACAACAAATCTTAATATAGCTGAGAATGCGGAACTGCCCTTAGAAAAATAGGTTGGACACATGAAAAGGAATCTTGCTCAGCAGGCTGAAGATGCAGAGCAACTTCTGCGGTTACGTTTTTCTTTCTTCTGGCAATTTTGGGGTGGGGATGTAGCTGACGCAGTCACTTGGCCTTACATTTCATTTCTAATGTAAGTCAAATACTCCTGTACATAAAGAACCTGGCTGAAACTGTTTTAGCCCGAACTGGAAAAGCTGTTTGCTAAAATTCTGGTTTGTGAAACTTGAGGCAACCTGAAGTTGCTCAAAAATAGGAGTTACAGGATGGGTAGGGAGAAGAAGCAGCTCTTTTTGAACTGAAATGGTTTAGTACAAACAGGAGAAGACAGGCTGGCTCTCTGTTGCTTCAGAGACGTTGATTAGGTTTTAGTTGTCATCTCCTGCCTAGAGTCCTGAAGATTTAAATGGCATGAAAATGAAGTCAGCTGCTTAAAGCCAAAGCTAATCAAATGAGGAGACTCTAAAGTAGGAGGATAATCTTTGTCATCTGACAGGCAATGCTAAATTCCCATGGGATACCTGTGCAGCTCTGCTGTAGTAACATGTGTCTGTTGTGCTGAGACCAACTCTTCTACCTTCAGCCCAGTGGATTTTGTGTGGCTGGTAAGCCGTAAAAACTGAAAACATTGACCTGAAGTCTCAGAAGAGAAGTGACAACATGTGCTAGAGAATTGGTGATGGATGCTGCACATTGAATCTTCTGGTGTCCAGTGGTGTGAAACTCATTTGAAGGATTTCACAGAAATTTTGAGGTGGTGGCGGACCTCCTGATGTGGCTGCTTGGGTGTATTTTTATTAAAGAATGCAGTCATTTTTTCATACAGAAATGAGTTGTGTGAATATTCAGTGTAGGTAAATTTAAAATTAAAATTTAAAATGTAAAAAATATGCAAACACCAGAGCTGAGGGTCTTTTAAAAATCAAAACCCCTGCTCAGGGAACGCAATTATTCAGATACATCTGATACCGAGCATACATCTGATTACCAAGCTCCCAAGCTGGTGAGAGCAGCTCTTCAAACTCCTTGAAGCTTTCCCCCCGGGGTGTGCCAGCGCGGCAGGCAAAATGCCCTTGTAAAGCCGAAGGTAGCGAAAAGGGAAGTGGGGTGGATAAAAGGAGGCAAAGCCGTCCTTTGGGTTAGTCTGGGGGAGACTGTGAACAGCTTATTTTAAAATAATTTTTCTGACTGTGATTTGAGATGTACTTAATGCTTTCAGAAAAAGTTGTCTAGGAACAGCACAGGTTTGGGATGCTGGGACACAGGCTGGAGGGTGAGCAGGCACTGAGCACCAGCTCACCTTGTGTCCCACACATGCTCCTGGCTTGAGTCCCCGCAGAGGCAGCAGCACGGGTCGGGGGCCGGGGCTCTGCTCGTGTGCTGTGCTGGCCTGGGTTGGGTGGTGTTTCACACATTCCGTATCTCTTGGTGCAGCAGGACTTGGTGGGGACACTGGAATCTCTGGGATGGTGTGTGCTCATGAGGGGATGGGGAGCTGTTTGCCAAGCTACTGTGGTGCCTGCTCGGGGCATAGGGGCTGTGGGAAGCGGCATATGAACCTCCAGTATTCGGAGAAGTTATTACGAGAGAAGTCCCTCACCTGCGCTATTCTTCCTCCCTGCCCCGGCTTTTTATACAGCTGTGTTATACATGGCAGGAAAAAACAGTGGTTATAAACTATCGCCACATCAGGTTTTTACATTTCCATTTCCCATCATTGTTAAAACTGGTAAAGGATGTTGCAGAAGCTGTGTGAAGAGGACCTCGATGAGCAGTACTTAGCAAAGCCAAAGCCTGTAAGATTTCCTGAGTCTGTGTGAGCCCCTGCAGCTCCGGGAGGTGGCACCAGCTCACTGCCGAGACTCGGGTGGCGCTGGTGGAAGCACCACAATAAGTGAGCGATCAGGTCCTGGGACGGTCCTCCTGCAATATCGCCGGGAAGGTGCTTCTGTCCCCCAAGGCTTTGATTATTTTTTTAAGCAGTGAGTTCCCAGCCTTTATTCTTCAGGCAGAGAGGAGAGGAGCTGTTGCAGGTCTTGGTGGCTCGTAAATTCCTGGTAATTACTCCTTACAGCTTCTGAGATGTGCCACTAATGGGCATTGAGTCTGAAGAAAAGCCTAGCACACTACAAGCCCATTATCTAGATACAAAGTACTCTGGTCTATCTGCTCATATCCACTTAAGGATAGTTCTTCTTTCTGTTAAGCAGCATTGGACTTGTTTTCTGGTTGTATGTAATTTGTGGTTTTGAGAAGGGTTTTTTTTGTTGTTTTTTCAGACAGTTATGAAAATGAAATTAGATATGTTCAAAAAGCAATTAATTTTCCCTGTAATTAATTTTTTATAAGAATAATGGAAATTTTTCTCTTACCCTTACTATCTGAATGTTAACAGGGTATTGCAGGTCTTACTAAGGATTATTAGAAGTAGCGTTCAACTTAGTGTAAAGCCCAGAAACCTTCACTGGAATAATGGTGTTATTTTTGTGTTTAAAGATTACATGTTGCCTAATATTTTTTAAAAGCTTTTAATAACCTTAAGAAAAAAGCAACCAAAAAAACCTCAACCAAGTAATTTCAAGCATAAGCTGTGCTCATGTAAAACTCATGGAAGGATTTGTTCTAACATGCCCAAAGTAACATGAATTTTTTTGAAACATGGCTGTGCTCTTACCAAGATGATAATAAACACTGAGCAGTGAGGACTGAGTGTAGGAGCATTCCTTTTGCTAGAAGTTTGATGGTGACATTTGAGAGTTCTTGGGTGGAAAAATGGGTGGAGTCTTCCTAAAGTTTGGAGAGCTTGTTGAAATCTATTTTGAATGAAGTGAGTTTGTCCCCTTCAATGGCTTATATAAAGATGTAAGAATGTTATATTGCTTTTTGGGGATTTTACCTGATGTCTCAGAAGAAAGAACGTGCTGCTTGTAGTGGCAAGGGCCAGCATTTGGGCCTTAGCACGCCCCAAGTATGCCTTGCTCAGTGGTCATCCAGGATTCTGTGTGTCACTACTGACGGCTGCTGCTTTCCTCTTCTGCAGGTTTTCATTTCTGTGAACTGCCTCAGCACAGATTTTTCCTCTCAGAAGGGAGTTAAAGGCCTGCCCCTGAATCTTCAGATTGACACTTACAGCTACAATAACAGGAGTAACAAACCTGTCCACAGAGCCTACTGCCAAATTAAAGTCTTCTGCGACAAGGTAAGGTTGGGTCAATGTGCCAGTGACCATTTTGGAAAGGCTGCTCCACAGCTTAGCAGCTTTTTTTTTTTTCCCCTCTAAATTGTGTCACTTGCTATTTTGGCTCACTGCAAAATCCTGTGTTTAGCCTTTGCAAGGAAAAAATTTCAACCCCTTCTACTTGGCTCACAGATGTTATCATGACCTCAAATAAATTTGCTGCTCTCAAAATGCTGGAATGCTAAGTGTTCCTAAGCATTGACATTAGAGAAAGGTCAGTGAGTGGCAGACTGACAGTGGGAGGAGCCTTCAGCAGGAGAAATCATTGCCATTGACTGGAGCAAGTGCAGGCTTGTCCTTTTGCCCAAGCTCTGTTGTATTGGTCCTTTAAAATTTCTTCATATGTTCATACTGCATTTGTAATTAAAAAGAAAAAACCCAAACCAGTAACTTGCAGACCTTGTGAACAAAAGATGTACCACTGAGAGATACAGCAGCATAGAAAAAGCCCGTTTACAAGCTGGATGGGTGCTGTAATTTGACTGCTCTGCCTAATGCATTTAGCACACAGAATTAATGCCTTTCCCAAAGTCACTGTTCAACAGAAGCTGTGAAGGAAACAGCAGAAGCTGCACTGAAAGCAGCTGTAAAAGCTTAACTGAGTTTGCAAAGAAAGGAAATTTCCCAATCTTCATAACCTGTTCCTGCCTGAGCAGTCTTTTGAAGGTCCAGGGCAAGTAATGCGTAATGTTGGTATTTCAGAGTGACCAAGATTGTTCTAGACTGTGATAAATATTTCCAGGATTTCCCCAGTCCTTTTGATGTTTGTGAACCATGTTGACTTCCTATTTTGCTGATACCCTGCTTGGTTTGGGCCTCTCATTCTTTGAATCCTGGCTCCATTTTCACAGGGCGGACTCTTACAAGTGATGCCTCAGATGCCTCTTTGTGCTGCCGCAGGGCCGGGGCAGGTCTGTAACCCCCTCTCCAGTCCTGTGCTGGCTTTGCCCTGGTCACACACTGAGTAGTCTTGCCTGGTGTTCCCCAGGACACTGACACAAAGATTTGTATCGTGCACCATTGTTTTGTCTCTGCTTACCTCCCAAAATTTATGGTGTCCTCTGCACCGTGCCCCTGCTGTAGCATCCCATTAACTCACCCTGCCACATATCTGTTGTCCATCTGTAGGCTTTTAAATAGGTCCCTCTGCCTTCCTGCGTGCCTGGAAGACCTGCCTGTGGCTGCTCCTATTGTGATGCTTTCTGCAAAGAGTTTACAAGGACTTAGCAAAGGCTCTCCAGAGCCATCTTTAAGACTTGCCAGTAAGCCTAAGAGGCTTGGGTCTCATGAGCTTTCTTCAGGTCTTTATTTTTACTTCTTTTTCTATTTTCTTTTTCCTGCTTCAAGATGAGACTGAGACAATTATGTCATCTAAAGCTTTTTCACCAAAGTAATCTGGGAGTCTTGTGTGTTATCAGCCTGTGTTCTCTACAATACAGAGAGGACAGACTTGCTGCAGGGTAGAGGGGGATCTTTTACTCCTAAATTGTCAATTACTGACACAATGCTAAAACGACTGACAGGCTTGTGCTACTGCTAATAAGACAAATTGGTTAATAAAAAGGCAGATATGTAGTTAGCACATAGACTGCAATGGCTTCCTTCAAGCCATGGCAGAAGTTTCAGCAAATCTAGTAATACAGTAATGCCAGTATATCTTTTATTTCCCTTTGGGATTCTGACTTACTCTCCTGCTTTATTCCTCCAGATAACTTTGCAAATTGTACCTGAGTTAAAAGAGGAGGGAAGAAAGGAAGGAGAAATGTAAATCAAAATCAGAACAGGATAATAAAGAAATGAAACTGAATCTTAAAGTACCTTCCTTTCACCCTTCTCTTCTTTCCAGGCTCAACTTCACTCCCTAATTATCACCCTGTACTGCTGCAGGGGAGGAGGGAGATGGGGGAAAAGAGGCTGTAGTCAGTTCACCACACACCTCTGATGCTCCTTTCCCCTCAGGGGGAGGACTCCTCACACTTCCCTGGCTTCAGTATGGGGTCCCTCCCATGGAAGACAGTTCCCACAAACTTCTCCAACATGAATCCTTCCCACAGGCTACAGTTCCTCACAAACTGCTTCAGCATGGGTCCCTTCCTTGGGGTGCAGTCCTTCAGGAGCAGGCTCCTCCAGTGTTGGTGCCCCACAGGGCCACAAGTCCTGCCAGAACCCTGCTCCGGCAAAGAGTTCCCACAGAATCACAGCCTCCTTTGTGTATCCACCTGCTCTGGTGTGGGGTCCTGCACAGGCTCTCTGCTCCACCATGTGTCTCCATGGGACAGGAGCATGTGCAGGGGCACAGCTGCCTCACCATGGGCTGCACCACGGGCTGCAGGGGAATTTCTGCTCCAGTGCCTGGATTCCCCTTTCTGCACTGACCTTGGGATCTGCAGAGCTGTTTCTTCCACGTATTCTCACTTCACTTCTGACTATTGCTGCAGAACTTTTTTCCCCTTTCTTAAATGCATAAGCCCAGAGTCACTGCCCCCATTGCCCATGGGCCTTGACCATCTTGAGCTGACTGGCATTGGTTCTGTTGGGCATGAGGGAAGCTGCTTCTTGGAATAAACATCCTCTCAGAGAAGCCATCCCTGCATGCTGTCATACCATACACAAATCCCACATACTTATGGACCCTAATGCTGGCTGGTTGCTCCAGGCTCCTGTAAGAGCATTGGCATTTCAGAAAAAGCACCCATTTTCTGCCCTGTATTGAATCTTGCATAATCAGCCAGCTGCTTTTGAATGTTTATAGGACCATTATTACTGTAATATCCACACCTTTTACTGTAATATTTAGCCCTGAATGTGTTTGTCCTCATGTGGCCTCTCTTACGTGTAGAAGGTTTGTTACCCATATTTTCTTCGTGGAGGGCCAAGTCTGTGGTGTGGAGGTCTGTTGGAAAAAAACCCCAGACCAACAGAAAATTATGATATTGTGGCCACCTAACACAGATGTCTCCTCTATTCCTTTGTCAAGGCTGTGCTTGCAGTGCCCAGGATGTTTGGTTTTCATCTGCTCCTATGTGGTTTCAGGACCTGAGTAAAGCAGTATTGGCATAATGGTGTCATCCTGTGGAATGTTATGGCACAAGCTTCCTTCAGGCTTGGCCCAGCGATATTTGGGCCGAGCAGGGATGGGGCTGACCTGTCCCAGAGGAAGAAGACCTCTGCACTGAGTGGTACCTTAGCTACACATCCATGTGAGGAAAATTAAATACAGGGTTTCACGGACTACAGCTTGTGTTGCGCTCTGGGGTCTGCTGCTACCATGGTAGCGATGGGCAGTGCTGTGGGAAGGCTTTCATGGGATGGTGGGAACAAATGAGTGAGAACCTGTTGGAAGGAAATAGTGGGTGCAAGGCTCTTGGAGCATTGATGTGAAGGGGCAGCAATAGGGAGACTGTTCCTTCAGTTGCGTGATTACAGAATGGTTTGGGTTGCAAATCGCCTTTAAAGGTCATTTAGTCTAGATCACTGCCATGGTCAGGGACACCTTCCACTACACCAGGTTACTCAGATCCCCATCCAACCTGGCCTTGAACACATCCAGGGATGGGGCATCTACCACCTCTCTGGTCAACCTGTTCCAGTACCTCACCAGCTTAATCATAAAAAAATTTTTTCCTTATGTCAAATATAAAACTGCCCTCTTTCAGTTTGAAACCACTGCTCCCTGAGCTCTGCTGGCAGGGCAGAAAAGCCTGTTACCAAGACATAACTTGTTTTTTGGGGTTTTTTTTATGTGGGATTTGAGATGTATTTACCTGGGCCCCAGTAGCCTGCATCAAGTTGAGTTTCAAGCAGGGAATGGGAGGGCAGAGGTTTTCTCAAAATGTGTGCTCTTGTTGAATCAGCATGTTCTCCACAAGGAAGCAGATGCTGTTCTGTAGCACAGTGTTTGAGTAGCACAACTTTTATTATTTCCACATGAAAGGTAAAAATCAGATCTGGAGCCAAATCTGATATTTCTGTTGTCAAGCTGAGATGTTGTGACTACTCTGGTAAGGGTCGACACAGAGGATTTCAGGTCCAGCTGTGCTGAGGTTTAGGTGGGATGTTTTCGCTGTAGTGGGCCATATCAGCTTTATGGGGTCAAGCAAACCTGGCAATGCCTGTGTCTTCATGTGTAAATTTTTCTCTTTTTCACCACAGTTGCCTGCAGCTACTTTTTTCCTTCTCATTGGGTGGCAGAAAAGATATGTGTTGATGTGTCTCAAATATCTTGGCTAATTTTCCTTTTTATTGCTAGTGCAGATGAGCCCAGTGCTACCAGCAGGCATAGGCAGCCTGGCATCTATAGAGCATTGATTTACTGGGAAGTTAGGAGGGCTGTTTCCCTTCTGCCATGCACCATTAGGCACAGAGTCCCACCCCATGGCCACAGGAGTTTTGACACCTCGTTTGCCGTAGCTAATTGCGTCTTCCTCCAGCACCATGCAAGGCTGTGGGTGTGTTTTGGCAGCTTTGAAGGGGAGGGAATGAGAAATAATGGCTTGGTGTGGCCAGATAACTGTTACCTTTTGCCCTGCTTTGCAAGAGGGTGTTGAAAGACAGGTAGAACTCGTGTACACCAGTTTTGGTGATCTGGTGGTCACACCAGGATTGAGTGTTAGGGATCTCCTGTGGGTTTATCACTTCATGCAGCTGACAACGTGACAACGCTGACTTAACCCACAGTTACATGTGAGGTCTGGGCAGAGCTGGAGGAATGAACACTATTCCAAAGCTTCTTCCTTCCTTCTCTCTCTCCATCATGGCTGTCTGCACCTTGAAGAAAATAATGGCAGTATGCCGCTGTCCCCTCTACTGCTTGGTTTGGAAGGCCAGGAACAGTGCAGGCATGAACTCAAGTTAGGGATCTGTGGATTCCACCATGGCCTGGCCCTGATAAAAAGAGAAGAAATAATCCCTCTTTAAAGCAATGCACGTCTGCAGCTTGAGCTCAGTGAAGGCTGGTGCAACTGCTGCAGGCTCTGTGAAATGTGTAGGAGATATCTTGCACTTGGTGATCCAAGTGTGGTGTGACTTCTGTAGATTTTAATGCTAATTGAGTGAACTCCTAAACTGGGGGAACCTGCAAATCTTTATTTGTTTTAAACAGTTCAACTGTATTTTTATCTAATGCTTCATACAGTTGTTATACAATTGTAAGATGTGGGTATCTTTTGTTGTCATATCTCCATCTGACTTGAAAGAAAAGCAAGTGTTTGCATCATGGATGTGGTTGTTGGATTTTTTTAGATGATAGGACTCAAAAGTAAGCAGATCTCAAGGTTGGCACACTGGCAAACCTGCAGCTCGAGTACTGTGGAACTGACCTCCACAAACACAGCTCTGGAAGAACTGGTGTTCCTGCCTTTGCAGCTAAAAAAACCTCAAAAAAATAAAAATACCTCTCTTTCTCTCACCCCCCCTCCTCTCTTCTTCATCCCCCATTCCTTTCCCTCTCTTGTCTGACAGGGAGCAGAGAGGAAGATCAGGGATGAAGAGCGAAAGCAAAGCAAAAGAAAAGGCAAGTGCACTGATCCCAGCTCTCAGTTGAATGCCTGTAAGTAGAACTTATTCCATCAGTATTATAATATTGGATTTCATTTTGGCTACAAATAGCTTCTGTGGTAGAACTCTCAAGTCAATTTTTATCCTCTGTGGACTAGTGCTTGTTTTAAGCAGTTCCTTATGGAACAGTCATTGTGTTTTGCAACACACTGGGTCATTTAGGGCTCCATTCTGTATAGTTTTTTCTGTCCAAGACAGGGTCCTGCTGTGTATTCAGTCAGGTATGGGTTGTAGCAGTTGAAGTTGTGGGATGAGGGTGGGATTTTGGGCAGTGCTGGAGCCCCTCCCAATCCAGGTGGCAGGGAGAACAATCTGTTCCAAGTATTTTCAGCTTGATCCTAAACTTAGGCTTTAACTTACATTAAAAATGCGTTTACAACTGCTCAGCAAGGCCACGGCAGCCTTGGGACTGAGCCTCCAGCCTCTCAGCCCTATACTCACTCTTCCAGAGCAAAGTGGTCCTTAGCAAGTAATGTCAAAGTTTCTGTGCACGTGAAGCATGTGGAGACCTCAGCAGTGTAGTATATAAAGGATGAGGAGTTCCTTCCTGCTGAGCATCTTCCTTTAGCTGCTACAGATGACAGGTCTGTGTTTGGATGACTGGTTATTCACCAGCAGAGCTGCTTAGAGGAAGTTGTATCTCCCTGTTCGTTGTTGGCACGGGGCAGGCGCGTGCTCTCGCTTGCTCTGCTCCGTGTGCCATTTAGAACCTGACTGGTTCAGCCAGCACGCACCCCTCAGCTCGCCGGGCAGGATTTTCCTGACACAGCAGGTACAGGCTGCTGGAGCAGCTTCAGAAGATAATGCTGAAGCAAACCTGTTTGCTCAAGGGCAGTTGTTCAAAGGGCTGGGTTCTTGGTTTTTTCTGAAGTACATCATGAGAGGCAGGTTTAGCACACTGTTAGCGTTTCACAAACTTAGTAGCCCCAGCGGCTCCCAAAAGATTACTGCATGCAGCCCTTTGCATAATGGCTGGAAAGGGAAGGCAGTTTCAGTACATGTTTCCAGGATTTTATGATTTTACAAAAGCTGCTTTCCAATGTTAATTTTCTAGGCTTGGGCTTAACCCGATGAGACCCTGATTTTCCTGGAAAGTGCTATCCTTTGCTTCTTGGTTCTTATATGGGAAGTTTTTGATACCTTTAAGCCATAAGCCGTTATGCTCACCTCCAGGATCACAAATGCCACTTTTACATGAACTCTTCAACAGCAGAACCAGTTGGTGGCTTTTGGTCAAAGTTATTTTTACAGGAATTGAACAATCTTTAAAAAAATCTGTTTTGCAATGAGAAAATAGTGTATTTTCTACTGAGGACATGAGAAATGGTTTTGTTTGAAAAACATTTGTTTTGTTTGCAGTTGGTTTGACCTCAGATGAGTATGTTTCCACTTGGTAAAATAAAGTCTTCAGCTGTGGTAGTTTGACACGAATGTGTCTGAAGTGCAGTTTAAGGCACCTCCTGCCTCACTTTCTCCTCAGAGGGTCTTTGTGGATGAAGTCTGTCCTCTTGGTGGGTTGTGGCACATCAGCTGGTGCTTTGTGAGAGCCAAAGTGCTCTGTGGGAGACAGTGCTAATCCCAGAGGGACGAACTAGGGGCTGGCACCCTGAGGTGACCAGGATGAACAATGAGAGGAACCAAAATGTGAGTAAAGCAGTGTGATTCCACACTTTGAAAGTGTGGAATCAAAATGTAACTTTAAATATAACAACTTGCACAAACCAGTATTTGACTGCCTCTGTAGTATCGTGCTCCTGCAGTGCTGTCTCTTTGAGAGGCTCCCAATTGGGAACACACAAGTTGTCCCTTTGTCTTCTTTCTACCTTCCTGGCATAGGAACACGAGCAAGCTTTTGAGGGAATGGATAAGGAGAAGGTGGGGCAGGGACTAGTGCTTGCCCTCTGTTTGGATGGCTTACTTGGTACATGGAAGACCTTGGTTCTTCTCTTGGGGTGAGTGCCAGGTTATTGTCCATCCTAATTAATATCTGAACAGAGTTGAGCAGAATAGTTGGAGGGGTGGAGAAAGCTTTAACTACACTGTGAAACAAGCTGTTTCCTCAGGACCCAGGCCCTCAGCTGAGAGGTAGACAACTGAAGTTCAAACTCCTTTACCACAGGAGCTTTTCACTTTGACCCTGACTGCTGAGTACCCTTGTTCAGCAGCATGTGTACCTTTTGAATGATGTAGGGCCTCATCAGCGCCTTCAGTGTCCTCTATCCTGATCTTTGTCTCCGCAGTTTCTGATGTCAAAGTGCCCATGCTTCCCTCACACAAACGTACCGACATCACCATCTTCAAGCCCTTCATGGACTTAGACACTCAGCCTGTCCTCTTCATTCCTGATGTTCACTTTGCAAACCTGCAGCGTGGGGCTCACGTGAGTAAGGCTCATGGGTGTGGGGAGGAGGAGGCTCTGGCATATATTTGCAAAAGGCCTGGGATGCTGTGGATGCATATGTACATATGGAATGTCAGACTGCATCAGTGCTGTAATCAAATACAGGCTGAGTCTCATGTGGGCAAGAGATGTTGCTCCAAGATTGGCTGGAGTTAACTGGGGATATTTTATCATCAAATTATTTTCCTATCACGTCCAGTTTCTGTGAACCTGAAAGAATTTTTCCATAGCATTTCCATTTCATGAACTGCAGGCTGGTTTTCTCTCATACCAACCCTTGGGATCCTGGTGTGCTGTTGTGCAGCACAGGTTCCTCCAGATGCCTGCTGCAGGGTGAAAATCTATCCTGTGGAACTGGCACACGTGTCAGCTCTGTGATCCACTGCCAGAGCGCCCTGCCTCAGTGTTCCTGGAAAGTTCCAGCTTACAAGAAACTGGAAAGGAAAAAATTAGCATGCACTCAGGTTGCAAAATCTTGAACTTTCCTGTGCTGGGAGTTCTGCCATGCTCTCACAGTATCTAAACTTTAGTTTTTAAGAGCATTGTCTGAACTCCTGGCAGGGATGGGGAATAAACTTGTGTGCATAAGGCTGACATTCCTTAATGTTTTCCTACAAAGGCCCTAGTGCTGAGTTTTGTCAGAAGGCTCTACACCAGTCCGGGTAGAAAGCTGGTTAGCTCCTCTTTGCTCCTGTCTCCCATTTGAGGTACTTTAATACTTTTTATGAAAAAAGGTAAAGAAGATGCTTACTGGCTTTAGGAGGATGGAGCCAAAGTGTCATTTGATTTAGCATCAAAAGATTATAAGAGAAAATGAATTCTAGTTCTGGATGAAATATTCACAGAATCTCCCCTTTGTTTTTGAAGGTCCTTCCTGTTGCTTCAGAAGAACTAGAGGGTGAAAGGTAAGAGCTGCCCTTCAACCTCCTGACACCTTGCCTTCAGACAGAGGGATAAGTCCCTTGTAATTGTACCACTGCTAACTTTCTGCCCTGTCAATGACAGCTCCAACCTGAAGAGAGGAGCTTATATTGGTGAAGAGGACTTTATTGCTACTCCAAATAAGATGTCCAGAATAGAAGAGCCAAAAAGAGGTATTTTCTTCTTTCAGAGACTGAATGTTTGGAGTATTTGTCCATCATGATAGAGAGATGCATCTGAGGTTAAAGAATTTTTAAATTCGTATTGATGTATACTTCAGCTTAATTTTTCTGGCTTTGAGTAGTGGCAGTTCATGTATCGGGATGTTGTTCAGCTGTGCAAATCTTCTACATTGTGAGAATTTCTGGTGGTTTCTGCCAACTCAGACAGTAATTGGCTCTGAAACTCTAAGGAAAGAAAGTCAAGAGGAGGTGAGCAGCTTACATGTATCCCTAATGGACTGGGGGAGAGAATTCATCATGTAATCTGCTACAAAATACTCTGGAAATCTCCTCCAGGACTTCAGGCAATAAACACCAGAACTGGTTCTGGATATAAAACTGTTGGATCTTTCATGGTGCCAGAAAATGGGATGTTCACCTCTGAAAGCCAGGCTAAGAGAATATTCTGCTAATTTTTAACTGAGTTTCAATCTTTGGAGTGTTGGAGGTGGTGTACCTGCTTAATGACAGTTGTGTGTGGAAGGACCACAACAAAGCTTGAGGTATTAAACCTGTGAAGCAGAAAATGCTAAGTCTAGCAAGTCTGACCATAATGGGGCTGCACTTCTGCAGTCTGGATAAACTAGTAAGGAAGGATGAACTTTATAGAAGGAAATAAGACTTCTGTTTTTCCATGTTGCTATATGCCATAAAACAAGGCCCATGGGATCCTCTCTCCTTTGGCTGACCTGTGCTGTACCTGAGAATATGTGTCTTGTCTTCCTTTCTCAAATCTACAGTCCTCCCTTTTTAAACCTGCCTTTAACAGGAAAATTGGGAAATGCATCAAGGTGCTGTGCTGTCCTGAGTTCACCCTGTTCAATTAGAAATGCCAGTAATTGCTCCATGTTGCAGGTGTGTCAAAGCTGTGGCTGATGAACCCTTGCAAACAATCCAGGCTGCAACACCTAGTCATTAGAAGATGGATTAAAGACAGCAAAGCTGTTAAAGTCCAAGCTTTCTTGCTCTCCTGGCTTATTCCTCAGCCTTAATGCAGTTTTTAATGAGGCTGATGTTACATACAGTGAGTCTGTGCTAGCTTGAGAATGCTAGGGATGCTCACCTAATTGGGGTTCTTGCTCTTTGGTTCCCCTCCTAGAAGGAGACCAAACCTGCATTGTATGTCAGCTGTGGCAGTGTGAGCATTACTGAAACACAGCAAGGGGTAGGAAGAAAGATGAGACAGCGTAGGAGGAGCAGAGAACTGTACAAATAAATTATTTAAAAATGAGGAGGTGTCCAGGATGGCTTCACCTGCTGTGATAGCATCTGTCAAATCATTTGATTGTGAAAAGTCTCATGGCAAATAACTGTGAGATACAGAGGAAAATTTGTGTTTTGTGTTCCTCCTTTCTTTGTTTTAAATATGACCTTTTTTTTTTTTAATAATAGAGAAAATAAAGAAAATACAGAAGTATTTTGACAGTAAAGATGCTTGAGCATACAGTGGCTTTATGTGCAAGGAGTAAGTTTTGAGCTAACCTAGCTGTGCATGTTTGTGCTACAGTGTTAAGTGGATATTGAATGTATGTATGTACATTTCTTCATAAGATCCTCAGTGGATGTCCTCGTGTGCTTAGCCACTGTGGGATACAGATTTTTCCTCAAGAGCAATTGCACTGTTAATTCCTCTCCAAATTGCTTTGCAGTGTTGCTCTATGTCCGAAAAGAGTCAGAGGAAGTCTTCGATGCACTAATGTTAAAGACACCATCTCTGAAAGGCCTCATGGAAGCGGTAAGTAACGAGGCTGGTTTATAGTCCTTGAGAAAAAGCCCTGGCTACCCAGTCCTTACACACCAGCCAGGCACAGGAGTCAGACTTCCAGTCACAGCTTGTGTCCACGTATTTCTGCTCTTCTGGATATGGAGAATAAGGAAGATTTCCTTCCAACATCATGGAAATTAATGCAAATAATGCTTTAATTTGTTATTAAGGGAATTCAGGAAGCTTGTCTTTTAAGTACCTTACCCCACGTCTTTGGGGTCTGGGTGTAAGAGGCCTTCCTGAAAATCCAGGTGTGTCAAACTTGATGATTGGATGTTCCTCTTGTCAGAGAGAGTACTTTAGTTAGAAGATGGAGTGACTTTCAGAATGTGTCCAGTGGCTTGGGTTTGTTTCAAAGCCATGCTTGGGGGCCTTCAATGCCCTTTCACAAGCTGGTAATGCTGAGCTCCGAGTCCCAGCTTCTGTGTGTTGCTGAAGACTTTTATATATCTGTGCACACGTGTGAAATTGCTCTCTGGTGCTTGACTTCCAAAATAGCCTTCCACTGTGCCAGCTGCTGCAGAGCAAGGGAAGTACAGAGCTTAAGTCCAAGGAATGGTATAATGTTTGGCATTATGCCATGAGCTCAGAACTGACGTTTCTGTCTGACTCTTTCTGTGACTAATGCCTCTGCTCAGGGAACAGGGGCTTTGGGGGGTATACAGGCAAGTCTGGCCATTAACTTTTGGTTGCAGGGATAGTTCTGTAACCAAAATCTTATCTCTTCCTGGCTGTGAGGCTTTGCCAGCTGGAGGGTGAGGGCAAATGGAGAGAGGGATTGAAGCCTGTGAAGTCCTCCCTTACCCCATGGTCCTGAAGTGGAGCTGCAACTTTGTTGTTTCACTTGGATTTCTAAAAGCAGGGAATCACGAGCTCACAGCTGTAGCTTGGGGGAACCTCCCTGTGCATTTGCATGTCAAAGCAGTGTATTGGTTTGGTACTTACTGTCAGTGTGATAGAGCAGTTTGCTAAAGTAAACCAGGCTTAGGTTACTGACCTCCCGACTTTCTGGAGGTTGTGCAGTGAAGTGCCATGGTCAGTGGCCGTGGCTCCACATTGATGTCATCTTTCTGGGGCAGGGGAGTGTTTCTGGCCATCTCATGCCCTTAGCAGCAGAGGTCTTCTCTCTGTTGCTGTTTTCTTCTTTCAGCTGCTCTTATGACTAGTTTTCACTTGATCCCTCTGACACTGAATTTAAAAATGGTTTTCAGTCTGCTAAGAGAACAGAGAGGCACAAGGGAATGAGAGTCAGGGTGTGGAGTGGTTTTTAATGGATGGACTTTTGAGTGTAGGGGCAAGAGGTTGCTGTAGGAGAAGTAAGTAGCCAGGTTTTAAACATGATTAAACTTTTTGCACAGAAGTTGGCTAAATGCAGAGAAGTTCTCACCTGTAGACTTACACTGTAGTTTGGGATTTAGTGTTGCCTTTATAGGGCAGAACAGTTGTCTTCATTTGCAGGCTTTTTTTTGTTGTTGTTTCTTCCTGTAAAATAGGAAGTGAAAGACAATGATAGCAGTCTCCTTGCTTCACCAATCATTGCTTTCTTTTGTTCTAGATATCTGACAAGTATGATGTTCCTTTTGATAAAATAGGAAAAATCTTCAAAAAATGTAAAAAAGGGTGAGTATGTACCTGTTCAACAACTGCCTAAGAACATGAACACCTTTTTCAAACCTGTAGGCAGATCTGCTCTGTAATTCCTCCATGCACTGCAGGTATGCAAATGCCATTTGCAGTTACGTGTGTGCACACAATGTTCACACATTCCAACATCATCCACAGCTCAAGACTGGAAGACTCTAGGAAGGGTCTTATAGAAATATGTAGTCTGACTTCCTGGGTAAATACAAGTCACGGAACCTCTCTGAGCTAATTGTTATTTGAACCAGAGTTCATCATGTCAGAGGAAGAAGAGTTGAGTTTGTTAAAAGACTGACAATGATGAAGAACCTCCTTCAACCCATGTTAAATTGTTCAGTGGTTGGCCTGGCTCACTATATCTGCATTTGGCTACAATTAATAGACTCTGGTTGTCTTTTTGTGGGCTAAATTGGAGAGAACTTTGTTGTGAAGTGTCTGTTTCTCCCAGAGGCCATACTTCACCATCTTTTTTTTTTGTAGCATAAAAAATTGAGTTTCTGAACATTGTCTGCTTTTGTTTTATCTTTTAATTTCTCAATAATTTTCTTGGATTGTCTGTAAGTCACTTTGGTGTCTCAGCCCCTTCTCCAAAGCCCTTTTAGCCAGAAAATTACACCTTTCCAGGACTGTGCTTTCATAGAACTACCCCACCAGAACAGCTGCAGAAGTTTAGAATTTGTGATATCTAAACCACTGCTAGTTACAGCTTTTTGTGTGTGTGTGTGTTCACAAAGACACAGGTAGTGACCTTTCTGGCAAATGAAAGAAGTGGCCAAGCAAGGGTGGTTTCTGCCCTGCGAGCTCTGTAGGATTTTGTGCTGATAGTTCATAATAGACAAGCAAACCCCATCAGAGCCCCAAGTGCCTGCAGCTTCAGAAGGATTCTGCCAGTTCCAAGATCTCTCTTCCCCCCTGGTCTAGGAGCCAGATTTAACCCTTCCATTCAGACTCTGAGAAGTGTGGGCCAGCCTTGATGGCAGATTTGGGTAAGGGCAGCTAGATCTGCTATGGGAAGCAATGAGTCAGAGAGAGATGAGCAGGGATCATGTCTTATCCTTGGGTAGTCCAGGCTTTCTTAGGTTTGAGGATGCCTTTGCTCTTTCTGGCATTTAGAACTGTAAAATATCTGATCTATTTTGTTTTTCCAGAATTCTGGTCAACATGGACGATAACATTGTAAAACACTATTCTAATGAAGATACCTTCCAGCTGCAGATTGAAGAGGTTGGAGGATCTTACAAGCTCATTCTGACTGAGATCTAAGATCACAGATCTTCTGTGGATTTTAAACAAAGGTCTCAAGTGAACATTTTCCCATAATTCAGTATGTTGGGCAAAACGCTAATCACCTCCAGAAGAAAGCCAGGTGTTTGACTTGTTCTGGAGAGCAGAGCAGTGGTTTTGCTTAATACATTTGTGTTTGTGTTCTTGCTCATGACCTTATTTGCACTTGAAATGGGCAAGCAAAGATCGGCAATTAAATGGAGAGCATGTATATATTTTTACTAGTGTGTAAACCACTAGTAGGTACGGGAGGGGAAATCTCCGGGAAGGTGGCCTTTGAGACTGGTGATGTCTTATTTATCTATTCAGTAACCATGTTTGAGCCCGTTATCAGCTAATGCCATTTTACTGGACTGTTTCCTGCTAGAGAGAGCTGCAAAACTACTAATTGATACTAGTAGGAGTTGCATGCAGGTTGGAGAAAAGTCTTTATGATGTTTACTTGTGACCAGGGCAGACTGTTGAAATCACTTGTGTCGTTTGGGGGGAATGTAAAACTGCCTTGCTTATGAAGAACTCGCCTTAGTAACTGTGTGAACTCTCATCAGATGAAGCTATATTGTATATAAGTGCAATATATTTTTGAAGGTTTGTAAATGTGTACATATAAGCGATATATAATATATATAAAATATGGTGTTCTGTATATACCGTGAATATATGCAATGAAGCCCATCTAAAAGGATGCCATATACAGAGAAAACATATTTAACGTAGATATTTAAAAATGGACAAACCCTTATCATACACCAAAGGTGAGCACACGTTTGTACATTCACAGAAGGCACAAGAGACCTGCTTGTTAAACATGAATCTTCCTATGTGGAAGGAAAAAGATACCAGCTCTCTCCTAAATCCTCATGCACAGGCAGGGAATGGAAGTCCTGGTTTCTCTCATGAACTGCCGCTAAGTCCTGAAACAGCTGTGTATTGCTGTCCTGGGAGGTAATTTGGGCCAAGTCTCAGAGTTGGGTCACAAGCGGAGCTGAACAATGCAGTTCTCTTGAGGTCTTGCTGTTGCAGGTCAGGAAGAAGGTCTCCTGGGGGGTGGATTTTTTTCTGTAGCAGTGTACTTAAGGCTCAGCTGGATGCTGCCCACACCAGCAGCTCAGGCTGGATGAACCCATGGGCTGGAGCCAGCTTGCAAGGCCTAGGATGTCAACAACTGGAAATGCACAGACAAGGCGTTTGAGAGAGGAAGGGGGCAGAATGGCTCAGCAGGCCAAGTGTTAGCAGGGAGTAGGGCCTGCAAGTAGGTTATGCATTCCTGGTGTCTGTACATACCATGGACTGGCTGCTGAGTTGGAGAGACCCAACGGGCGCAGCAGGCATCCTGAGCCAATTCTGGGAGTGCCAGACACCTCCAAAAAGTACTGCTCTGTGCTATTTACTCATCGTGTGCATGTGCTTATGAAGGAAAGGCACCCTTTGGTTAATAGCAAGTGAGAGGAGCATTTAAAGGGCAGCACTTGGCTCTGAGGCAAAAACCTCCGTTACATAGTGAGCAGATGAATGTGAGTGCCAGGTCCAGTGTCAGAGCTTTAGTTAGGGATCTGGGTAATGAAAGAGGTTTATAACGTTTTCAGACAGTACAAAGCTGCACATACCTCACCTAGGACATGAAGGTCAAGCTGCAAAGACTGGCGAAACAGTCCATAAAAGTAGCATATGATTTTACTTAATAATTAACGATTCTACTTAATGGTTAACAAATCGTAGCCTACTATAGTTCAGCTCCGTCATGGTGCTGTTTGGAAGAGGGAGGCAAATGCCACGTTGAGTTGATCAGCAGGAGCATGACCTGCAAGAAATGGGAGACCTTCCCCTTTGGCTCTGCTTGGCATCGCCAAGGCCTCCACGAGTGTGGTGCCCTGCCAGCAGAGCCGAGTCCTTGTGGAGGTCTCAGACAGGCCAGACCATGTGGTCCTTCAACCAGAGCTTGTGGCTTCTGAGGAAGAAGGCCTGCATGATTTGGCTGGTGAGGGGTCATGTTCAGATGGGATGGTTGATGGGAGCAGCCCCCCAAGCCATGGAAGTATCCTCCCTATTCATGGCAAGCACAAGGAGTAGTGGTTGTAAATTGCAGAAATTCAGGCTGGCTGTCAAGGCAGTTTTCTCCAGTGAGAAGAAGAGGTTGCCTGTCGAGGCAGTAGTTTGGCACCAAAGGTCTTCAGAGCCAGGCTGGGCAAAGGTATCTCTGGACTGTCACAGGTCTAATTGATTCTCCCTTGGTGGTGAGTCCAGGTGACCACTTGAAGTCCCTCCCTACCTTCTTTTTTAATGATTTATATGAAAATACAGTATTTTGGAATTTGTATTTGGATCAATCCTGAGCTGGTTCATTCCATTCCTGCTCTATTCCCCCCCTCCTTCCTTCTCCTCCTCCATCAATGGGTCTCAACAGAGGGTTGGCGATGCTCTGGGCACTGCGTGCTCCCCTCTTTGCTCTGTGGCTGGAGTTGAGCAAACCCCACATGGATGCATCTCTGACTGTGGGCATGTGGCCAGAACACGTGGGCTGGAGGGCAAAGGAGAGAGGCTGATGTGCAGCACGATGCTGAAGAGCCTTGGCCAACACCTGCCAACCCATACAGGAATCCACCGCCGGCACAGCAGCCACGGGACTCGTACCCAGCCAACACCAACCTCCTGCCTGGGCTTCCCTTCGGCAGTCACGGGAACAATTCTACTATGGCAAGGGAATTTTTTAAAAAAAACCTGATATATAGAATACATATATATATATTTACACATTTTTATTGAAAATGGAAGTTTTATTACAGAAACTTGGTCTAGGGTCAGGGAAGTAGATATAGAGTCTCTATAGAGCTAAGATTGACATGAATGTTATTTCTTTTTACTGCTTAATGAAGTATGTGAACTAAATCTGACGATTGTTTTCCACTATAAGATATTCTGGGACACGGGTCTTATAACAGTAGCAGCAATGTCATGTATGTTTTATGAAACTGATTTTTTTTTTGTTTTGCCTGCTGTTTTTTAATTGAAAATGTATTTTAAACCAAGCTATTAAATTTTATATGTTCATTTCTAATGATGAGTCTTTTATGTAACAAATGCATCTGCTCTTATCCGTTCAATTTTCTTTTGACAGTGTATCTATAAAACCCTGGTGATTGTTTCCTAGTTTCTTCTTGGAAAAGAAAATAATCCCAGTGCCAGCCTTGCTGTTGTTATTCCCACATAAGAAATGACCAGCCCCATTCTCATTCCCTGCTTTATTCCAGCTGACCTCGTTCAGTTCAGTGCATGGGGAAGCTGTGCAGCATTTGCTTCCATAGGACCCTTTCCTTTGGCAGGAGAGCAGAACATCCATGGGTAAGATCAGGTGTGTAGTGGGACCACCAGCGAAGCTGCAGGCATTGACTTTCCCAAGCTGAAAACAAAATTCATGCTAACATCTCCAGGATAATCCTAATGCCATGGTGTCTGGAATGGTGTCTTTTTCACTGTCAGAAAATGTCTCAACAAGCTTTTGCTGTAGCTGGCTCCCAGCCCCTGCAGCAGTTGCTGTCCTGGAGCAGCTCCTGTCCTGGCATTTTCCCAGTCTTCAGGCTTGCATCAACCTGCTGGGGCTGGGTGGGGAGCAGCATGGGTGGCAGAAGATTTGTGGGCTAGGAAAAGGCCAGGAAAACTTCCATTTATTTCCTTATTTATTTGTAGTTCTTGTGCAGGCTTGCAGAGTTCGTCCCAGATGCAGGAACGTGCTGTAGTGTGTTGTGACTGGGTGATGCATCAGTGCTGAGGGATGCCCTGTGCCATCTCCACCTGAGTTTGTGCTTGCTGGAAGACTGGGCAGGGTTCTGCCCCCACAGCTGGTGTGTGGCCATCTTGCAGCAAACCTCACATGAGACACAATCTGCTGCAGGGCTGGCTGAGAAACAGCTGCTACCCCCTCTTCCCTGACCATGTGATACCACCAATTTCCTCAGCCTTCACGTGGTGTGTGTGTGTGTGTATTTATATCTGTGCCAGCACTCCCTCCTCTTCCTCCTGACACCCCTCAGCCCTCTTCTATTCAAGTGAGTTTAAAGGAAGTGAAGGTGAACCCCCAAAGATGCAGCTCCCAAGGCAGGCAGCCTTGCATGGAGCTCCGTGCTTCTTCCTGGGACATGACTTGGGGCTCTAATACTGAAAACATTTAGTTAAGCTTTTAAGATCTGACCTCTTTTTGTATGGGAAAGCTGAATTCTGCATCAGGCTCTAGCTTCTTGATGGAACTTTTGCCCAACAAGGGTTTGGAAGAGTACGGAGCTTACATGCTCCTCTATTTGGTTGGTTTGTATTTTAGATCACTGGATCTATTACAATTAAATTATTAAATATTAGACAATATTTAGATGATGCCTCAACTAGATGAATTGATCTAATATACGAGTTCTCGGAACTTGTTTATCTGCTTGTCCTTGGACTATCCTGCCATAGCACTGGGTACCTTTGCAGAGTTCACAGTACTGTAGAAGGGATATTTGGCTTTTTCCCCCCTTGGCTAGTGTCAGTAGCTGCTGTGGCTGGGGTGGTTGTGGGGCTTTTGGCACATGCCGCAGTTTCTTATTCTGGCAGGGCAGCGCTCCCCTGCCCCATCCATCCATGTGCCTGCACATGCAGCTCGTGGGTGGCTGATGTGCCCTGTGGCTCAAGCAGGATTAATTTTGTCACGTCTCCAGCGTGGCCACGCTGCAGGCTGCAGGTGCCAATACCGGCTGGCGACCCGTGTCCACAGCACGGAACCCGTGTGTCCCTGCTGCAGCGCTGGTCCCCTCGGGCAGCATCCCGAGCCTAGAGCTGGCCTGCAGGTCAGTCACCACCACTGCAGTTTGGGAACCACGCACCGGGCAGAGGAAGGGTGCATGGCTGAGCCTGGCAGCAGCTCTGACAAGTGAGAACATGGTGGAAAAGTGTTTGGATCTCTTGGGCATTTGTTACCTGGAGGAGAGACAGCCCTGGGCTCAGGGATTGATTGCAGTGAGGGAGGATGGAGCATGCTGTGTGCCTGGCTGCTGCCATCAGGCTGAAAATGACAGTGTAAATTGGAGTGAAATTTGGAGAGGGTGAAGTGACCTGGGGAAAGGTGAATGGAGTCCTGTGGTTCCCCAGCACCAGGGAAATCAAGTCCCTTGATTCCTCAGTGCCCTCATTCCTCAGCAGGTGAGGGGAGCTGGGTGGAGCCCCAGCCAGGCAGCGCTGGTCCTGCCAACTAGTTGAATTTGCTCTTCCAACTTCTGAGCTTGGTGGCTTGGGCTGAGCGGGGCACTGTCCTGCAGCCACTGCTCAGGAGTTTGGATTGAACCAACCTGCCTGCTCCAGCCATCGTAACGTGCCCAGGCAGAGCCCAGTCCCTGGCCTGGAGAGACACGGCTGGAGCAGCTGCTGTCTGCAGGGACCACGCTGGGAGCAATGCTCAGCCCTGTCAGGGATAAGGGCACAGGAGTGCAGGGATTGGCACTGGCTCTGCTGAGCAGCTGTGCCAATGGCATAGGGATTGTTGTCAGTGCTTGGTTTGATGATGCTTCTAATCTTGTCATGATAAGGTTTGCTTTTTTCTTTTCCTTAAATAATTATGTGAGCTATTAATAAGTAAATAAAGGAAAAGTGATCACGCAGTGGTCAGCTTTGCAGGTTGTGTGCCCACAGTCTTTGCTGCTTCTCGCTTGAAATGCTTGGAGCCTGTCAGCCAGTGCTGACCAAGGGCTTTTGGGGAGCAGCAGTGCTGGGTCCCCCACCTTGTGGATATCCTAAAGGGCCCTAAAACCACCCCTTGCTCTCCCACGTGCCTCTACTCTGCGTGCTTAAAAAGAGCCCAGGCTGCAGGCAAGAGGCCAGTCGAGACTTGCTGCCTACAAAGCCCCAGGTCAGGGAATGCCTGAGACAAAAGGAGACAAGTATAAAATCAGCGATGGCAAGCTAAAAGAACATCCACTGCTGCCAGAATCACCCCCTGCTGTGCTACGTGGCCATTCCCAAGTGAGCTGGCTCCTCATGGCAGTCCTGTCCAGAGCTTTGCCTGCAAGTGCCCCCCAGCCCAGCCCTGGGGGCCTGCTGAGCTCTGCCATGGGGATGCTGCAGTGCCTTGGCCTGCCCGGCCCCAACAGGGGTGAGGGTTTTGATGAGAAGGGCCCAAATCCACCTCATCTCTGTGGAGGAACACCTTGTCCCTGCTCCTCTGTACATGCTGCAGGGCAAGGGAGCACAGTGCTGCCCCATTCGTGGCCAGCAGCACCCCTAAGACCCCATTCTGACTTCCACTGCTTTTTCCAAAGGAAAATTTGGGCCCTCCTCCAGGACTGAAAAGAAAATTTGAAAGATACCTCAAGAGGAAGAAAATGAAGATGATGATTTTGACCCTAAATCACTCTCCTTTGCTTTTTTTTTTCTTCAGGTCCATCTTTCAATTCCTAAGTGCTGGGGGTTAATGATGTTCTTCAACACCATCAAACTGTGTAATATTTAATTTCTTGGTGGAATTTCCCCCCATCACCCTGCTTTGAAAACCCTCTCTCTCTGATCCTTAAGGCTTTCTTCACGCTGCATTACATCTACCCATTACCCTGCTGTTACTTTGCTCTCAAGGTACATCTTGAGGCTTTTATGAACCATATTTGAGCTCCCTGACGACAACGCTCGGGCGGATGTAATCCAGCGCGACAGAGCGTGCGAATGCCATGAAGTGCAGGGATAGCAGGTGGAAGTCTGGCCAGCGTGGGCCTGGCTAGCTGCAGCAGCACTGGGATTTCGTGCCCTGATGAAGGGAGAAGGACTCGACCTAGCTGGGGCAAAACATAAGCTGCCAGCTGGGCAAGTCTGTGTTTGGCAGTGAATGGAAGCCCAAACCATCAGGTTAAGATATTCAGGCAGGGTATTCACAGCTCAGCTTACTTTGGTCAGTCACTCAAGAGAAAAGGAGGAGTGGTGCTTGTGGAGCAGAAGGAGCTGTGGCTCAGTTTGACCATAAGGCTGGAAATTACTGGGGGTGTGGGGAAGGTTTTGGGGTAAAAGTAGTGTTTCTCTCCAGTCCAGAGCCTTTCCCATCCAGCAGAACTGCGAACTGTAAATGTTCAGCCTCAGACTGCTCTTCACAGGTCACTGCATGGCTGGGGTTGGAAGGCTGTCTGGCACATGGTCCTACTCCTTTGCTCAGCAGCCACCCCCAGCCAGCTGCCCAGCACCCTGTCCAGAGGGTTTCTGAATATCCCTAGAAACAGAGACTCCACAGCCTTTCTGGGCATCCCAGTTCTGGATCACCTCCACAGTGAAGTATTTCCTGATGTTCTGAAACTCCTCCTGTGGTTGAGTTTGTGCCTTTTGTCTTGTGAAGGTATGTGCTGGGTCTCCTGGAGGAAGTAATACCAAGAGATCAGAGATGAAGTGGTGATTTGGGGCTGCTTGAGGCGAGCTGCAGCCATGGGGAAGAAGTGCAGCAGCTCAGAGTGGGGTGTGCAGCTGGGGGCATCCCTGGACAACATCCACCCCTTGGAAAAGCACTGCAAGGCGTGGTGCCGGCCCAGTTCTCAGCTCTGCTGGCACCATGGAAGGATGCCCATGGGGAAAGAAATTGAGTGTAAACAGTGTTGCCTGTACTCAAGAAGGGAAAATAGCGCAGCTACGCACCAGGAGAGCTGCAGCCCAGAACTGGAACCTGAGTTTGTTTCATATTAGTCATCTTGTTGCACCTCTTAACATCCTGAAGCTCTGCAGTAGTGGAGGGGAAGGGCACACCCAAGGCTGATGTAAGGATTTACCCATGCCGGGAAAAAAATAGGGACTCCTTGTCCTTTTTATGTAAACAGTGTAAAACTAACTCGGGAAGTGCTTTTGAAGGGAGGTATTAGGATCTCCACTGTGCAAGGGCGGTTGCAGCGAGTCCAGGCGAGCACTTGTTATGAGAAAAAGCATCAAGCTGGCTGGATACTTGATCCAAACAACAGACAGGGTCTGTTCTGCAGCTGAGCAAGTGAATGGAGTGGACTGAGTCATGTATGACCAGCAATGCTGCTAAGGAAGTATCACAACAGCAGGAATTGCAGTTCTCCAGCTCCTCATCTGGGGCAGGGATGGGATGTGGCCGTTGCTGGGGTGAGACACCTCCCTTTAGATACTAGAACAGGGATTTAAACTGTTAAACAACTCAATTGCTACTGACTTTCCCCCAAAAAAGCTCAGAAGGTGTTTTTTTCATTTATTTAACTGTTAATGGAAAGTGTATGTTTCGGCAGTAAAATCCTATACTTGACCGTGTCCTTCAATATATATATAGTAAATTCAGCATTTTATGTAGGAGGTTGCTCAGGGTATATAATCTTTGGTGGCATAGTTTGAGTGCAAGCACTGGGGGGGTGGGGGGGGGGAATTTCCCTTGCAAGCAATCTCCTCAGCCCATATCCTCCTCTGCTTTGGCTCTCATTTACCAGGGATGTGTCCTTGTCCCTGGATTTGGTGTCTGTCCTGCCAGCTGCAGCTCTTCTCTGGCCCCCAGCATTTGGCATTGTGACGCCCAATGAGACAAATGTGGCATTGGAGAGGGACACAGAAACCCTGTCACCCGTGAGGGAGCACGGGCTGCCTCAGCTGGAGACAACGTGTCTGTGAGAGCACAACTGTTCTGCCCACTGGGAGTGTTTGGGGAGGCAAAGGAAGGTGTCAGGTGAGCAGGATGCAGACCTTGCAACCAGGAGCAGAGATGGGAGTGGGCACAGCGCAGCCCAAGGAAACTGGAAGGAAGTGTTGCCAGAGTGGTTAGTGAGGAGTTTATTTATAAACATGATGGGTTAGCAGTCACATCCCTCTTCGGACGTGTGTGGTGCGACAGCTGGCTGCCACGGGGAGGACCTTGTACAGCAAAATTCACAGTGCACTCGTTCTGACACAGTTTCATACGCGTACGTTGTAGGAAGCAGCAAGCAAAGCTGAGCACGCAGAGCAGGGGTACCTCAGCTTTTGTCTCTTGCTCATCTGCTGCAGACCCTGTGCATCTGTGAGCAGCAAGTGGGGCAGACCACATTCCCACTGTGCCAGTGGCCCCACAGCCAGGTTCTTCACCCCTGGCCAGAGCACATCCAGGGGCAAGCAGGGCTGAGCCTTGGTGTCCATGAGGACATCCATGTGCAGGAGAGCAGCAGTAGAGGCAGGTTTGGTGGCAAGGACAGTGGCTTGAAGGTGGCCTTCTCATCTGTCCCATTCTCTCCCACACAAGCTTTGTGTTTACTTCAGGGTTGTCCTGCCTGGTCTCCTGCCCCTGCCCAGCCCCCTCATTTGTCTGACTTTAAGTGATGGTCAATAACCACAATAACCCCCATAGTGACATTTTTACAGGGATGTTCCTTATTCTTAGTACTTTGCCAGGAGAGGGCCAAGAAGGGAGAGGGAGAGGCTTTTTCTGCAGGGCTGGGGGAGGAAAGCGTAGGAGATGCAGTTCCAGGGGGGAGGAGGAGACAGAAAAGCTGCAGAATGGATGATGTGGAGCAGGGATATGTGAGTGATTAATTCCCAAGGAAGTGCAGGGTCAGGAGTCACCCTGGAAGCGGGTGGGGGAGGGCAGCAGGGATACAGATAAGGCACTAGACCAGAAGTAACACGGACTCTTACTTTAGGGTCTGCTTAGAGACATGACCTCAAGCAGCAGCAACCTTTCACCAGACAACAAGGTCTGGGATGTCTTGGCCATTCCCAGGCACGTAAGAAGGGGCCATTCCCAGAAAGGGGTGTTGGGGGAAGCTTTTGAATGTGCTCAGTAATGTCTCACATTATCAAACAAGAGGGGGGACAGAGGTTGTACATCTGAGCCATGCAGAGAGGCCCTCTGATATCAGCTGGATAATCCAGAGCCAGTGTGAAGAACAGGAAAAAGCAGGATCTTAAACAAGCCCCATCTGATGTCAAGAAAGATGACACAAGACAAGAGAGCAGGACACCTGTGATCAGCCACAATCCCCACCACCACCCAGAGCCCTCCCTGGGGCTTGGCACCATTCTGTGCTCGGTGCTGCACAACACTCGGGTGCCCGTGGACAATGTCCCAGGGGAGATGCCAGCACTGGTACTGGGGGAGCCATTGCCAATGCCAGGCCACTGCTGCCCCGTGGGATGCCGTGGTACCAATCACCCCCACTAGGAAAGATGTCCAGTGGCCCAGAAGTTGGTCTCTGGTGACACAGGATGTCTTCCAGCACCTGAGTGCTGCTTGAAAACACTGCCCGGGTTGTTAACATGTGGAAGACAACTCAGGATGAAACACATGTTTGCACATATGCTTGATACCTGCCCCAGCAAGTCCTGAGATGACCAAAAGAGGGGAACGTCCATCAGCACAGCTAATACTGATATTGCGTCTCAGAAAATATGTGCAGGCTTAGCTAACAGTAATGCTGAGGTGAAGGGAACAGCGAAAAAAATGAAGACATCCTCTTAAGCAGAACAATAAATAAATAGCATGTAACTTTTATTTTCGCTAGTATTTGAATCCATCTCCTGGTGCCACTAAAATAGGATCAGGGCACGAATAGCAGCAGCAGAAAAACCAGATGGTGCACTCCAGCAAGCAGAAGGTGCCCTAGTATGTCACACTTATCACTGTCACTTACTTTTTTATTTCTATTACAGTGGACCTGTGGACAGTCCACACCTGTGATCAATACTTGTGGATTGGATTATTTTAGTTCAGTAAACACTATGTTTCACATACTCACAACAGATCTGTTTGAGTGGTGATTTCTCCCTGTAGTACTGCCAGGGCTCACGAAGTCTTCAATGCAGCTAATGTTTATTTCATAGAAACATATTTCTGGGAGTGAAGAAAAAGAATTTTTTTTTCTTGTTCTTATTCTATCAGCACACCGAGTCCAAAATAGAGCGGGAAACAGTTTTTGTGGCTCTTCTCTTGAAGCCTTTCCTTTTGTTGTAACCTGGCTATGTTTCCTTCTGCTGTGCTGGCTGCTCCCCCGCTCCTGGGATGCTTATCCTCGCACCGAAAGCTCAGTCTGCTTCTGAAAGCGAATATGAAAGATGCGGGTGAGGAAGAATTTGACTTTCGACTCAAAGCAGCCGGGGACAGCACGTGAGGAGCGGGGTTTGTCCTCCCTTCGGGAAAGGCCGCCGTGCCGCGGGCTGTCCCTGCTGGCAGACACGTAGGCATTCCGCCGGGAAGAACGGGGGGATTCGCTGCGCCATCCGGCACCCGCGGCCGCAAGTGAGATGTCCCCCCGGGCAGCTGGCCCACACGCAGCGTGACAGTGTGGGGGGACGGCACGTCTGCACTGCCCTCGCCTCTGACACGCTGCCCGGCGCTGCCCTTGGCCCCGCCGGCGCGCTGGGAGCGGGGCCCGGTCCCTTCGGCCCGCGGGGACAGCGCCAGCAACCCGAGCTGCCGCTCCGCGGCGAAGGGGCTGCCCCCGAAACGCCCCTCACACACACACTCGGTGTCAGCTGAATCAGGCTTTGTAAAAGCCCCTGGATTTATCATCGCTTTTCCATTCAGAAATTATGCTACCAAGAAATATTCCTTGTTGGTCTGCCTGCTTTCTTTTATCCTCTTTTTCTCCCCACCTCTATTCTTCATGGTTATCCCTTAATATCCCTTTCCCCTCACTATTTCTCAGGAATACCCTGTATAGAACTCTGCCTATAAATTCCTTCAGTATCTCTCCTATTCCCATTGAGGGCAGTGCATTCACGCCTTGGGTGAATCCCTCTGCTCCTGCTCCTGGTCTTGGCCCGGGGCTGCTGCAGCCGTTTCCATCAGCTGGTGACAGCACCACCCGGCAGAGCTCCTTAGCTTCCTCCGTGCTGGGGCGTTTCTCCTCTGCCTGCTGCTATCGGCCCAGCAAGCGTGGTTTGGGACAGTGGGGGGTTGTGGCAGCTCTGACTGCTCTGTCCTTCACAACAGAGGAGGGAGAGGGGCCAGACACGCATCCTCACACACGTCCTATCACACGCATCCTATCACAGTCTTTCACTTCTTCTCTTGTATCTTCTCACAGACCCAGCACGGGAGCTCTGATTGCAATTATCTGTATTTATTCGGCGCCGTCCCATTCGCTAGGCTCTGTGTGCTTGCTACAGTAGCCTGCTGCTTCAGCCAAACCGGACGCTGCTGCCAAAAACTGCAGAGCTGCACCCCAGACAACTGCTTTGGTCTATTTTTAACTGCTGGTAAATATTAGGAAAACTGTCTGAGCCCGTAATATTCTCCCTTCAGTCTCTTTTGAATTGTTTGTGGCATAATTAGCTGCAAAAAGGGAATGGGGGAGAGCTGCCTGCATGACCTTTTGTTGTTTTCAGTCTCCAGTATTAATTATTTTCCCTCCTACTCACACAGGATGTTTGATTCTTTCTTGTCATCCCAGCCAAAAGGATAAGATAACCAGAGCAGAGCCTTCTCAAGCCTCCACTGCAGCCTCTTACATCTGCTCCTTCCTACCTCGGAACAAAGCATTGTCTACCTCAACAAAGAAGGCTTTTCTCTGAAGTGTTTGCCAGTGGTCTGAGTTAAACAGGCCTTTATAAAACCACATGGTCCTCAGAGAGCCTGATCTAGAAAACACCAGAGCAGCAGCACTGGAGGGGGAGGCTGGTGCAGGATGGCTCTGCTGGGATGGACACCACATTGCCACAGTCAGGCAGGGCAGGGACACCCGCATCCTGCAGTCACCGACACAGGGGTAGGCTGCTCTGAGCTCTTTGGAATGGAGTACTGAGGATGGCTGGGCTTTACTCCAGGTTACTGCCTCCAAGGAGGGAAACTGCAGTCAGCATGGATCATCCCGAGGAGCTTGCTTGTGCCGTGCTCAGGAAGCTGTGCTGCTGGGGAAATCCGTGGGGAAATCAGTGGGTGTAGGCACAAGTACAGAGAAGCAGGTTAATGTTAACTGCTTTATTATTCACCTTGGTGCAGCCTTGGGAAAGGAAAGAGAAAGGGGGGAGAAGTAGGAGTCGAGAGAGAGAGAGAAGCTCTAAGGCTGCCTGGGCTAGGGGCTCAGGCTCTGTGGGGTTCAGACCCCTGACATTCGATGTGAGGATGAAGGTGCTCCTTCCTCATCTAACACTGCCTCAGCTGGCAGCAGCAGAAAACGGAAAACCAGGTGACTTCAAAATAAATCCAAGGATTTATTTTAAAAACTTTAGTTGCCATTTTTAGCTCAGCAAGGGGAACACAATCAAACACATTTTTCCTATAGCACAAGTCGGAGTACAGACCTGTAACGTCACTTCTTTTAGCTGGTCTCACATCCAAGAGCTGTAGCGAGGACCCCTGGGGGACTTGGAACACGTAGGCAGAGTCCGTGGCGTGTGGCATGGGAAAACACCCCATTGGGAGCTGGGAGAAATTATTCCACACGACTTCCCCGTGACTGCTTCTTCCCTGTCGAGGCTGCTGTGCTGCCTTCAGATGCTATTACTCCATTACAAGTCTGTGCTGTCAATGACTAAGGCTGTGCGAGTAAGTGCTTTGAGCAGGAACTGCATGTGTTACAACAAGCAGCAAGGAGACAAACACAAATCGCTTCTCAACTACAGCACAATTGGAAAACATGCAAAATAGAAGAGTATTTTCCTAGTTTTACAATTCCCTAAAGGTTTTTCTTGGAACGGATCCATGCAATTGGCTCTTTACAAAGAACAGTTAGTGATTTAGAGGAGAGGCACAAACCCTGTGTCCCCACTGTGCCTGTGTCCTCAGCTGTGCTTTTTAGTCACCGACGGCATTTTTCACAAATTTTTTTTCATTCTCTGTCACACAACTGATTCTGTTTTGCGAACAGAACTCTTAATGTTAGAACTCAATTTGCAGTTTGAATTATCAGCATTTCCCTTACCATCATACAGCAGAGGCC
This sequence comes from Oreocharis arfaki, assembly GCA_013398015.1. NCBI lineage: Eukaryota > Metazoa > Chordata > Aves > Passeriformes > Paramythiidae > Oreocharis > Oreocharis arfaki. The sequence continues at coordinate 959,015 of VZRR01008877.1, forward strand.
AGGGCTCCAGCACAGCAGGTCCCATGCAAACACAGAGAGAAAGCTGCTGGTAACCTACACACAGCACAAAGCGCTGGCCAGGGAGATCCTTCTAATTTGTTGTTTGATGGGCTGGGAAGTGGTTTGAAGTGCTGGGAAAGCTGAAGGACATGAAATGTGCAGCAATGGAGACCAGGGATGAACATAGTGCAGGGAAGCTTTAGAAACTACAAGGGCAGCAGGGAAGGACGGGGATTTGGAAGAGCTGTAACGGAAAAAATAAACCCCAGCGGCCAAATGAGGCTGAAAGCAGAAAGAGCCAAGAGATTCAAGATGATTCTCTGCATGGACACTTGAGGATGTCACATCTTGAAAAACCGGGGAAGGAATAAATAGAGATAATTCAGCAGGATAAAATGCTTTTCACTGTCCAAATTCTGTCAGGGAGCCACAAGGGAAGGGGCAGGGGCAGTTTGGGGTAGTGCTGGCAAGGCCAGCGGCCGTCGCAGGCCTGCAGGAGCCACGTCTGTCCTGTCCCAGGGGACACAGGTCTGACCCTCCGTGGGGATCCAGGTCTTTCCTGTCCTGTCCCAGGCTTTGGGATGTAGAGCTGCCCTAGCTGTGATTGGTGCTGCCACTGCCAGCACTTGGTGCTGCCCAGTACAACCACAAATCCTGCTGGGAATCACAGGGCCAATATGCTTCAGCTGCCATTGGAAAACGAAAACAAGGGCTGGGGATAGGAAGAACCGAAGAACACGCATTTTTAAACAGAATACATGTTGTGTCTTGAACGCTTTTAAGAGGCACATGCTGGGCTGGCCCAGGGGAGGCCTTCCAATGCCGATGGATCCAATGACCCATTACACTGACCCTTCATGAGTTTTGGGAGGGGGTTTCAGGGTTATTTTTAATCCCAAATCCTCCATCCGGCAAAGCAGTGCCGTGGATGGGCAGGCACTCAACCCCTTCCCTACTGCATGTGGCAGGCAGGACCTCCACGGGAAAACTGGCGGAAAAAATCCCGGGAATCTGCGGGAACAGAGGCGCTTCCCCAAAGCGGGAATGCTGACAGCGGCTGCCGGGAGCCTGCGGGCGCGGGGATGCTTCCCCAGAACGGGACCACTGGCGGCGGCTGGCGGCGGCTGCCGGGAGCCTGCGGGCGCGGGGATGCTTCCCCAGAACGGGACCACTGGCGGCGGCTGGCGGCGGCTGCCGGGAGCCTGCGGGCGCGGGGATGCTTCCCCAGAACGGGACCACTGGCGGCGGCTGGCGGCGGCTGCCGGGAGCCTGCGGGCGCGGGGATGCTTCCCCAGAACGGGACCACTGGCGGCGGCTGGCGGCGGCTGCCGGGAGCCTGCGGGCGCGGGGATGCTTCCCCAGAACGGGACCACTGGCGGCGGCTGGCGGCGGCTGCCGGGAGCCTGCGGGCGCGGGGATGCTTCCCCAGAACGGGACCACTGGCGGCGGCTGGCGGCGGCTGCCGGGAGCCTGCGGGCGCGGGGATGCTTCCCCAGAACGGGACCACTGGCGGCGGCTGGCGGCGGCTGCCGGGNGGCGGGCGGGGTGGGAGGAGGCGGTGCCGCCGCCGGGTGCTGCTCCAGCCGCTGTGTGCGCGCCGCTGCCGCTCCCCGGGCGCACCGCTGCCGACGCCGCCCGCCCGAGCCGCGCCATGCACAGCTCGCCGTGCTCGGACATGGGAGATGCGCACGCGGTGAGCACCGGACGGACGGACGGAGGGAGGGA
>VZRR01008877.1:962960-994838 GCA_013398015.1 Oreocharis arfaki
TTTTTTTTTTTTTTTTTTAAGAGAAGGGATTGTGGAGACGAGCTGCAGGGGAGAGTGAGAGTCGAGCCAGTTGGTAAAAGTCTTGCCATGGGCATGGGATGTGTTTCAGTTGACCTTCATTGTGAGCAGACTGTGTGTGGGTGGTGTCAGGTTTGTATTCTGACTTGTCCTAATAGCCAGTAATGCGATTACACTCAGGTTGACATTGTGGACATCTACGAGTCCATCCGCGAACGGCAGCGTCATGACAGTGAAAGGTCCACCTGCAGCACCTTGGAGCAGAACGACATTGAAGCCGTTGAAGCCCTTGTTTGTATGAGCTCCTGGGGTCAAAGATCGCAGAAAGGTGACATATTAAAGATAAGGCCCCTCACGCCCTTCTCGGATTCTGGGGATTTCACAACGCATGCCGAGGCTACGGCTGAATTACCAAAGGACTATCTATCGACACTGGTAAGAAAAACATGCACACAAAATAAATGTGCCCAACACCTGAATGTCACATCCCTGCAATGCTTTAACTTGGCTGGAAAAGATAGACTTGCTCAGGTGTGCCTTTGTCACAGCCTGTGCTGTGTGTGTGCACAGAGTAGTGAAGTGAACATGTTAGGGGTTTTTTCTGTCTCTGGTTTAGCAAATGTAGGGGCTTTTGTTAAATTTAGGTGTGAAAGCCTTTGCTGACAGGTTATTTGATTTGACAGGGATGTCGAGATGGCTGTTGTAGGTTTCTTGGAGCACTTTGAGTAAGAATGGCAGAGTGAGCCTTGGTGATTTGGCATCAACATATCTGCAAGCACTGTATAAAAAAAGGCCCTTGATGACATTATGCTTCACTGGTCATTATAAGAGAAAGTACACGTTACCATTATGAAATAGGCAATTTAATTAGTTTCTGTACTATGTGTTTGTACATGTAGTCTGTTATTTCTCCAGACATTGGTCTATTCTAGCTGACTAATGTTGGTTGAATCCATTTTTTTTTTCTTTGTTTCAATTTATGTTGCAACAAAAGTAGGTATTATAAAACAGCTTGGTGCCATTAAGGTTTTAGATGGTTAAGGCCTATTTCAACCAGTAGGCTTCTAGTATGCAGTTGCCAGGAAAAAGGGGAATAATAGAGGAAAGAGGCTGAGATAAGAGCAGCCTGACAAGCAGCTGCCATATCTCCTGCTGTTCAGTGGTGACACTGTCTCTTGAGCAGCACAGGAGATACCTTTCAGTGGTAAAGGAGGAGGGAGATCCGGTGATGTAGGGAGACAGCATAGAGAGAAATGGATGAGTAAGAAGGGAGAGAGCAGTTTCGTTTGTCTTTATCTTAGAAGAAACCATGAGATGATGAGGGAAAAGATCTAGGGCTTGCTGGGAGCTTGAAATGGAAAGGTACAGAATTGCTATCTATTGTTGGTCTGTTTATTCTGCTCATAGCCTCTTACAGCTGTGCCCATTGCTGCAGAGAAAGGAATGAAAGACTTTTTTGTAGTACAGTGAGTATACTTGCAGTGTTTTATGCAGGTTTACAACTGCCTCATTGCCTTCCTTTTATTAACGTGCTTTTGAGCATAATCAGAATGGCCGTGAGATGAGGCAAGGTAGTGTCCGGGTTTTGGCTGGGATAGAGTTAATTTTCTTCCTAGTAGCTGGCACAATGCTGTGTTTGTGATTTAGGATGAGAATAATGCTGGTAACACAGTGATGTTGTTGCTGAGCAGTGCTTACCCCAGGTCGAGGACATTTCAGTTTCCCATGCTCTGCCAGTGAGGAGGTGCACGAGAAGCAGGGAGCTAGCATGGCCAGGACAGGTGATCCTAACGGCCCAGAGGGATATTCCGTAGCATAGAGGGTCATGCCCAGCATAAAAACTGTGATGACCAGTGCTGTTGGGAAAGACCTGGGCATTGGTCAGTGGGTGGTGAGCAATTGTACTGTGCACTTGTTTCTTTTGGGTTTTATTCCTCTCTTTTAGTTATCTCCCTGTAATAATAATTACAATTGTTGTTATTATATTTTACTTTATTTCAGTTATTAACTTGTTCTTGCGTCAACACATGAGTTTTATCTTTCTGATTCTCCTCCATGATAGATCTGACCAGAATGTGTTGAAACAAATTTGTTACCAGGGTTCATTTTATTAGTTTAATAGTTGTTGATCACAGTGTTGAATTATTTGCTATCAGAGTTGTTGTGTTATCGAACAGTTTACTTGCTCTGTATGTTCCCTCTTGTGTTGTAGTATCATCTCTGGGGGCTGGGCTAAGGTTATCATTTTATTGTACTTCGTAACACTGGGTTAGGATAGCACAGAACTGCTGGCCTTGAAACTAATCTGGTTTTCATACTCTCAGCACCTCTGTCATCACCTCTGTACTTAGGGAGCCATCTATTAGAAACTGCTGATAATGACATCTTTTACCTTTTTGCCTTGGAGAGCCAACCTGCCTAGAAGACACACACAATCTTCCCCTTCTCCAGGCATGTGATACAGGAGAATTTTCAATATCCTTGAGATCTTGAAACCAGCATGGTCTGTGAATTACAAGGAATTGTGAATGTGGTTCAGGTCTTGCTTAGGGTTAAGCAACTGTTTGTGGCCACTCAGACCCTGGCATCATGCACTGTGACTGCTCAGATCCCAGCAAGGGATGATGCAGCAGAGCCAGAGGATGAGCTTGTGCCCTTATCAGTTGTCCTTGTACACAAGAAGAAATGGACATGAAAGTCAGCTCATTTAGTAAAGGGGGATGAAGCAGGGCCATCACAAAAACTGGAGGAAGAGGCAGAACAAGAGGTTCTGGATCTCTATCCCTGAGGGAGCTGTGGGATATGTGAAAAGGTTTCAGCTGCCATCCAGTTGTGCACGTTATCACCTGGCTGCTCCAATGGGGCTAGTAGCCTGGAATTAGGAGATAGGGAAGCCAAGCAGTTGGGATGACTTCCTTGGGAAGAGAGCATTGACTAGGTGATTGGAAAAATGACACAAGTCTTCAGCCTCTGGAGGCAACTCTGTCAAGTGTGAATGAAAGGTATCCCTTCAGGAGAGAGATTATGTCACACAGGTGGGCCACTGTGGGGAGAGATATCTGGTACCTGAGGGAATTAAATTAGCTGTACCAGAGGGGTTTTATTATGACACGAGCAAGGCACAGTCACCCACAGATCCTGATGAAGTCAGTGTGCACAACCCACGTGGCAGAAATTTGAACCATTTGCCATGGACTGATCCAGTTCCGGAACATCTGCAATATATTGGTGATACCATTGTGGGCAATACAGCAGCAGAAGGTTTTGAGAAAGGGAAGACAATAGTCCAGATCCCTCTGAAAGCTGCCATAAAACAAAGTAAGGTCTAGGAACCTGTACAGGAGATCCGGTTTTAAAGAATAAAATAGCAAGGTGGATGGCATCAGATCCCAATGGATTTGATCAGCAAAGAAAAACACAAGCTTTCTTAAGCATTGTGGGGGTTTGGAGAATGCACATTCCAAATTACAGTCTGATTGTCAGCCCTCTCTGTCAAGTGACCCAGAAGAAGAATGATTTCAAATGGAGCCCTGAACAACAACAAGCCTTTGAACAAATTAAACAGGAGACAGTTCATGCAGAAAATTACCTCTGTCCCAGCCCTTTGGCCAGTCCAGGCAGGACAATATACAAAAAAAGTGCTCTACACCGCAGCAAGGAGAATGGCCTTATCTGGAACCTCTGGCAGAAATCACCATGGGAGAATTGGGTCAGCCTCTAGGGTTTTGGTGTCAGGGGTGCAGAGAATCTGCAGCCCGCTGCGCTCCGACTGTGAAAGAGTTACTGGCAACTTAGGAAAAGGTTCCAGCCGCTTGGGGAGTGATTGGTACTGAAGCACAGCTCCTCCCCCTGGCATCCCGACTGCCCGTGCTGGGCTGGGTGTGCAAAGGATGGGTCTCCTACAATCACATAGCTGGTGCGATGTGGAGTCAGTGGGTCTTGCTGGTTTAGCTAGGAGCTAAAATAGGAAACCCCAGTCATCGTGATTACTTCCAAGACTCCTGAGACTGGCCAGAGGGCAGAGATTCCAGGATGCCACCTGAGGAGGGGGTGACGTGCGCTGAAGAGACTCTATTGTATAAGAAGTTACCAAAAAATGAGAAACAATATGCCTTGTTTGATGATTCCTATGTATTGTAAAAAAGCACTGAAGATGGAAAGTGGCTGTGTAGGGTATCCTACAAAAAATTAAAGAAACTGCTGAAGGAGAAAGTGAACTGAGTCACTTTGCAGAGATGAAAACTGGCTTTAGATATTGCTGAACAAGAAAAACAGCCAGTTTTTATCTCTGTACTGATTCACGAGTGGTGGCAAATGCCCTGTGGTGGTGGTTGCAGTGATGGAAACAGAGCAGAGGTAAACCCATCTGGGCTGCTGCCTTGTGGCAAGATACTGCTGCCTGGGTGGAGACCCTGGTTGTGAAGGTATGTCACGTAGATGCTCATGTACCCAAGAGCTGGGCCACTGAGGAACATCAAAACAGCCAACAGGTGGATCAGGCTGCTCAGATTGAAGTGGCTCAGGTGGATCGGGATTGGCAGCACAAGAGCAAATTATTTATTGCTTGGTGAGCCCATGACGTCTGAGGCCATCAAGGAAGAAATGCAACATGTAGATGGGGTGATGATCAAGGGGTGCACTTGACCATGGACACTATTGTAGGGCTGTCCATACTTGTGAAACATACACTTCAGTTATTCAAGCCGAGCAGTTAAAGCCTCTTTGGTGTGGAGGACAATGGCTGAAATAATATATGGGGAGACCTGGCAGATGGACTCTTATCACACTCCCACTTCAATGGTGGAAGCAACCACTGGATAACTAGAAACCTATCCCAGGCCCCGTGCCACCACCTGGAACACTGTCCTGGGCCTTGGAAAGCAAATCTTATGGCAACATGGCACCCCAGAAAGAATTGAGCCAGACAAGGGAACTCATTTCCAAAACAACCTCATAGACACCTGGATTGAAGAACATGGCGTTGAGTGGGTTTATCACTGTCTGTGAAAATCAAAAATACAGTAGACTGCTAAAGCCAACATTGAGAGCAATGGGTGGTGGGACCTTCAACCAATGGGATACACATTTAGCAAAGGCCACCTGGGCAGTCAGCACTAGAGGATCTGCCAGCTGAGCCCAGTCAAAACTTTTACATAGTGTAGAAGGGGATAAGGTCCCTGTAGTGCACAGAAAAAAGACTTTGGGGAAAACAATCTGAGTTATTCCTATCTCAAGCAGTGACAAACCCATCCATGGATTGCTTTTGCTGGAGGACCTGGGAGCACTTGGGTGATGTGGGAGGATAGGGAAGCCCAAAGTTTGCTTCCAAGGGATGTGGTTCTGTGTGAGAACAGCCAGTGATGTGGATTGTATGATGTTAGTTACCATAGAACACTCATGTCACCACTGCTGAGCTGTCTACATGCAACATCAAGGGTATCACAGTAGGAATTGCTCAGATTAATGAAGAACAAACTTTGATGAAACTGGACAAACATAGCAGTGATGGAATGAGAGCTGACTTCAACAATCCAACACATCATACCACCTTTACTGCCTTGAAAGACTGCTATGAGATGGAGCCCAAAGTGATGCATAAATGAACTCAACAGAGGTTTCAGAGGGATGGCACATAGACTAAGGGAATGATACCTGTATCAGAAGACAGCAAAAGCAATCGTGGTTAATTGGTATGTATTGAAAAGTGTGGGTGTGATGTAAATGGCATAGAATATAGGGTGAATATTGTCCTGTTTTCAGCTGGGATAGAGTTAATTTTCATCCTAGTAGCTGGTACAGTGCTGTGTTTGGGATTTACGATGAGAATAATATTGATAACACACTGATGTTTTAGGGTAAGCACTGCTCAGCAACGATTAAGTCAAGGACTCCTCAGTGTCTCCTGCTCTGCCAGTGAGGAGGAGAAGCTGTGAGAGAGCATGGCTAGGACAGTGCTCGCCAAACTGGCCAGAGGGATACTGCATACCATAGAGCATCATGTTCAGTGTATAAACTAGGGGGAGTTGGCCAGAAGTGGCTGATCACTGCTTGGGACCAGGCCAGGTGGGTGGTAAGCAGTTGTACTGTGCATCACTTGTTTCTCTTGGGCTTTATTTCACTCTCTCTGTTATCTCCCTTTTTATTACAGTTAGTATTTTTATTATTGTATTTTCCTGTATTTGAATTATTAACTTGTTCTTATCTCAACCCATAGGTTTTACCTTTTTCTGATTCTCCTTCCCATCCATCTGGGGGTGGAGGATGAGTGAGTGAGTGACTTCATGGGACTTGGTTGCCATCTGGGATTAAACCCACCCCAGTATACTTTAATCAGTTTGTCCTAAGAGGCACATTCTGAAATGCTGGGGGAGGGGATGTAATTTTATTTTTCAGAGTTATTATTCAAAGATAGGGGAAAACTGCTATGGAATTACACTGATCCACACTGGTGTGGGTTTTTTTTGCAGTGCATGACCCCTCCGCACAGCCCTGACTTCGTTGAGATGTCGGCAGCCACGCTCCTCTCCTCACAAGTCACTTACTCCAAACCAAGGACTGTCATGGCAAACACAGCTGCCTGCTCAGTCACATCAGCGACCGGTGCCTCTCCCATCACCAAGCCATCTGTTCTCAGCGTGGGGCGACAGTGCAGTCAGAAGGCAGTGATCTCTGAATCCTCTGCACCTCAGCCTTGCAGGGCCATGGCAACAAGTGTCATACGTCACACAGGTGATAGTTCTGCTTACCATCACATTCCTGCTGCGCAAGAGAAAACAAAGGTAACTTCAGGCTACAGCACTCCCAGAGACTGGTGTGGAGTGGATGACCGAAAACATTCCAGACTGCCACAGGACACGTGTGCTGCGGATGATTTAATCAACAAAACCTCTCCAGTACATCAGCCTTATGCACATGACTCCAGTGATATTCTGACCAATAAAGGGCAACTACCAGTCCGGCCTGTTTCGCCGCAAACCCACTTACCAAAGAATTGTGAGAATGATTTGCAAAAAAGAGCTACCCCAGTGACACCTGCCCCTGTCTCAAGCCCCCAGGTTCTCTGTCAAATGATCCCTTTAAATGGACAAAGCAGCATGATCAATGCCTATGTCAAGCCTTCAGCTCCAGCACTCTCAGCTCCCATGAAACCTATTTTACCGCAGACAGCCCCGCTCTCCCAGCCTGTGCTCATGGGACCTTCTGTGCCTCAGGGGACTGTCATGTTGGTTCTTCCGCAGCCCGCTGTCACACAGACACCGCAGTGCCCGCAGACCATGATGACTGTTGGCAGCACCAAGTTACTGCCCCTGGCCCCTGCTCCCGTGTTCATCGCTTCTGGCCAGGCCTGTGCCCCCCAGATGGACTTCTCCAGGCGGAGGAATTACGTTTGTGACTTCCCCGGGTGCAAGAAAACCTATTTCAAAAGTTCCCACCTCAAAGCCCACCTTCGCACTCACACTGGTGTGTACGAGAGGGCTCTGGCCCTGCTTGTGTTGGGGTGCTGAAATGCACGTTTTTTGTGGGATGGGGGTGGGAAAGTGAGGACGCAGGTGGCGGGGAAGCTTCTGCTCATCTTGGGGATGGAAGGAATGTTCATTCTCCATGGACAAGCAAAACAAGACATACTTTGTTCTCAGACCTCAGCTGACCCTGTAGTTTTAGTTGAATTTCACAGGCTTTGGTTGGAGTGAAGCTTTGCTGTGTGTGTGCGTGTGTTTAGGTCCAAATGGAATCCTGCCATCTGGACTAGGTTGAAATGAATTGCGCAAGTCCTTTGTTTTGGGGCATGGAGAGGTCTGGTGTAAGCAAAGCATAGGACAGGTAGTTGGTCTTAATTGTTGCATGAGTAAAAGAAAAGAGAAACTCAGAAGCTGTTGTTGTTGTTGTTCCCCCCAAGGTTCTGTTTAGGCTAAATGGGAATGCATTGAGATTTTGGGCTGCTGTGTTAGGAACTATAGCTGCTGCAGGAATTTAACAGTTTATTTTTTTACAGAAGGGGAATTTTAGAGGTAAATGGAAATTAATTGTTAATAATATGAACTGATTTGCTCCATAAAACTTGGTCAGTGTGGAAACAGTATACATATGTTTCACTTATACTTTTCCTGGTTCCAGGATCTTGTTAAATTAAAACTAGCTTTGACTTCTCAGGGATTATTTTTGGTGTTGAAGAACAGGCATAGTGGGAGATTGGTACAGAATAGTTCTGTCTATTTTTGGTTTTCCTTGACTTTTTTCCCCTACCTGCTGTGATCAGTCACTGGTTTATTGGATATCAGCTTGTGTGATGGGATTTGCATTAGTTTGCCAGCTTGTCTTTACAGCTCCTTTGGGGAAAGAGCTTAACCTCTACATGAAGCTGATAATTCTTAAATAAATCATAGTTCAGAGGTAGAATGATGCTTCTGCTTCTGGCTTGAGAGGCTGCTGAATTAAACCTGGTGCTTCAGGATAAACAGACTATCAGCAAGTGCCTTGCTTTGTGCACATGTGGCTGCTGATCCATAGGGAGCCTGTGTATGTCCCTGTATTGTGATTAAGATGTCAGTGGGAGGTGAAACACACTGACCCCTCACTAGCCAGTTCACATTACAGGATCAGGAGGAAGAGTAGTTCAGCTTTCTTTTCCACCTTTTCCCTGCGTGCCAGCTAGCTACATGAGAGCACATCCAGCAGACACAGACTTCACTCTCAGTACCTGAAATACAAACACTCCTGTGTGGCTTCCTTTCTGCAGGTCCCTTCTCTTCCACTCCAGAGTGTCCCCATAAATTTGGGCCGTGTGGTAGATGTTTATCTGGAGCTCTGTCGGAGTTGCAGCCAGTAGTTGCAGTTGTGGTTGTTCAGGACAGGTGGGGTGTTCAGCAGTGTCCCAGGATGAGCAGCAGCTGATGTGGGCAGCCTTGCTGACTGCTGCCATTCCTGGTCTGTGGGGAGCTGGCAGGACAGGCTGTGCCTTGGGAGTGCTTGCTGGGGTGTGTTTGTGTGTGGACTGGATCACTGGAGCTGCAGGACCCCGAGGCTCCATTCCAGGCTTCATGTTTGCCTGCAGTATTTGTGGATGACATGCTGCAGCCATAGAGATGTAGACACACAGGGACAGGGCCTTGCTTCTAGTTCAGCCATTGGATAAGGCAGCTTTATGAAGGATCTGTATCTTTAAACTAGGATTTTCGACAACTGAAAAACCAGACTTGATTAAAAAACACTTAGAGAGATAAAAGGGAGTAAGTAGAAATGATACCTGTTATTTTTCTCTGGAACAGAACTTGAGCTTAAGCTTATGTTGACTGCACACATGAGCAGTTCTGTGGAACTCACTGGTTTTTGCAAGGCAGGTTTTAAGTTAGTTCTTTGATAAAACTGCAACGCAGTGTCTCAAAAGTAACATAGGCTTCCTTTATGTCCTGCAGGAGAAAAACCTTTCAGCTGCAACTGGGACGGCTGTGACAAGAAGTTTGCGCGCTCGGACGAACTGTCACGGCACCGCAGAACGCACACGGGGGAGAAGAAGTTCGCCTGTCCCGTGTGCGAGCGCCGCTTCATGCGCAGCGATCACCTGACGAAGCACACGCGCCGCCACATGACCACCAAGAAGACCCCCAGCTGGCAGACAGAGGTTGGCAAACTCAGCAGAATTGCCACAGCAGAGAAACCCAAGAGCAGCAGCGCTCTGAGCATGCTCATCCCCGTGCCATCACCTGTCTGCCAGGGCTAGAGTGAAGCAGCTCCTTCTCTGCAAACTTTCTGAAGATCAGGAAGAGCTCCAGTGGCAACAACAGAACGGGCAATGGTTTTTGTTTCCCCTGTGATTGTGCATACTTTAGTTTCCTGCAGTTTAGGTCCTTTGTTGATAGTGCTATGTGAGAAATCTATCATATTTCCTCGTCCCTTCCCTGTTTGTTTTTTCCAGTACTTGGGCAATTGCAATCACCAGCACTTCAGGAAAGTAGAACTCTTTGGAAACGATTTTGGCAATAGGTTAAAAAAAGTTACTTGTAATGCTTGCTGTTAATATTTTGATGGACAGTAAACCAGGGTGGTTTTTAATTTTTATACTACTATTTTCTATACCAAATATATTTTGTATTTGTTCGTTTTGGTCTTGTTATGCAGGCAAATTACTTGCATTAGTAGGGCTGTGCTGGATGAGACCCAGAGTTTTGGAAACTCCTTTTCAGTAAACCTAAACAATTGCATTCAGACTGTTTTGTTAACTCTTAGTATTTGATAACTCATACTGGTTGGTGTTTTCACACTTGCAACTCCTGATCCTGCAGTGGGTCTAGTGCTCTTACACCCTCCTTATGCAGGTGACATCGGAGATCAAAGTGAATCAGTCATTTTTAAAACAAACCAAACCAGAATGACTTAATTTGAGAATAGAACTGTTGAAATCCTCAACACTTAATGAATACTTTGCAAGTAGAAGCTGATGTGGCTGTTGGTAGAAACATTCCTGAGTCCACACTCTGCTGGAGCAAAGTTTGGAGGAACCAGACTGCTCTAATGGAGGTCGAAGCACAAACACTGTTTAGAAATTTTGACACTAAAAGTTATTCTTTATTTTTGGTCCTAATAAGCCAACATATCAAAATAAATGGAAAAGTGCAAAAATGGCAAGATAGCCCATGAAAATTAGTGGGTCTCTCTTTATATTTTTTTGAGTAGAGGAGAAATAGAAAATTAAAGGTTTTTATTTGTATTGTGGATGCTTGTGCACCTTATAGGAAATTGTTCAAGGCTTTCTTTTACCTATATCAATGCACCAGAGGAAGTACTAATTGTGTCTTGAGTTAAGAAATAGCCACCATGTCAACTTGATGATGCTCTTCATGTGGCCTTATACTTCTCCACAGTACTTTGTATAAAATCTCCCTTTTCTATTAAACAATACGCTCTCCCTGTTGAATGGATTTTCTTTTACCCAAAGTGTAATGATAGTTAAGAAGTGGAAGCAGTGGCTGCAGGAGTGCTGTGTTGTACTGGCATGGTATGAGTAACAAAACGCCCATAGCACAATCGGACTGCTCCGTTCCCCTGGTGCTGAAGGAGTGTGTATGTCCTGTAGCAGAGCTAACAGGAGAGCAAAGCACCAGGTGTTTTGCTGAGAGGCAGCTCCCCCACTGAATTATATATTTCTGGAGTGCTTATTCTTTCTGGACTCTTCTGCCTTCAGCCACTCCTGCACCGATGCTTAGTTGAACACTGAGGAGAATTGTTTTACCTGTACGTGTCAAATGTGGTAACTAGGAATGCACTGTCTCTTTTACTGCTTTGTTCTGAAATCCTGGTCTTGCTTCCCAGTGTGGGCAAAGCATGGATCTCATCTGACTTGCTGATCTCAGCTGGCACTCCCCTGAAATCGGCAGAGACCTGTTCCAGTTAAAGCAGATTGTGTCATTATTTTTTTACACTATAGTTATAATTAACAGTAGTAAGTTTCAAACTGCACTAAATTGGAGTATTGTGCTAAGTGTACTGAAGTTTTTGTGCCTGACCTTTCAAAGGCCCACACCTTGTTCACTGACACGTGCTGTAATCCCACTGACCCCAGTGTATGTGCCAGTGAGTGTGTGTGTGTGGACCTTGCTTTGGACTCTCCAAAGGGCTCAGTTGGAACCTCTTTTCCTGGTGAAGTGGATCCTTGCGGTGTTGCTGTTCTCTGTTGCTACCCAGTTTTCCAAGTTTCTGTGGTGAACAAAGAGATGTTGCTGCTCTTTTTTGTTTTTTTTTTTCTCAGAAATACCTTAGAACAAGGAGTCTGGCTTTTGGATGCTGTTTTTGCATGCTTTTAACCAGGGGAAGCATGTCCTGTCTCAGTTCAGTAGCCAGTTCAGTACTTCATTTTTTTACAGACTAACCATTTATGGTGCTCACCTGAGAAAACAGTTTGGAAACTCGTGTCATAATTATATAAATTGTCATGTTTGTTGCATCATGGGGAAGACTGGACTGGAGAATACAGACTTTTTAAAAATGTGTCATGTATGTGTGTCATGATGTGGAAAAGCAACTGCCCCCTCCTTGTTTGGGTGTACCTGGCCTGCAATTCCTGGCAGCCTGTTCTGGGATGTGTGGATTGTTCTCTTGTGGATGTGCATGAATAGCTGTGCCACGGCGTGGCTGTGTCTGCTCTGTCTGTTCCTTCCTGCTGTGTAAGAGTTATTTATGGATTAAGCATGACTGGCATAGCTGCTGTCTTTGCACTTTACTGCCTGAACTCTATTGTTCAGTCTTTTTATTTTGAGCCTATATTTTAAGGAAATGGAATTGCATTTTTGTACGTGTTTTTAACTTTTATTAAATAAAATGTATGTAACGTGACTGGTTTTAAGTCATAAAAAAATCATGAATTTTCAGGTTTTATAGGTGTCCACTCCAGAACTTCAGGATTAGGTTGTATGTCTAGGGCAGTGGAAGACTTTGGGGCTTGCTAGTTCACTTATTTGTAAAGGCAGGATTTTTTGGATCCTGTTGTAAATTGACCAGTGCTCACTCATTTATGATTTTACACCACTCATCTCGTGTATTTGGTAGAAGGTGCACACTCCCACCAGGGCTTGGGGCTTCTCTGTGTGCTCTGGGAACAAGAGTTCCCAGCTCCACACCGCTTCCAGCTTGGCCTCCAGCATCTGTCAGTAGAAGGGACGTGCTGGGTGCTGCTCTGGTAGTGTCACAAGCTGTGCATGGAGTGAATGCTGGAAATAAGGCAGAGACGAGAATTTCACTCAAAAGATGGCTGTGCTAGCCCCAGCTCTTCCTGCTCTGGTGGGGAAGTGGCTCTGGCAGGCTGGGTGTTGCCTCCCAGTCTCAGCTGGGAAGGAGGTGTCCAGCGATGGTGACAGCAGCAGCAACTACCTACATTTTTATGCTGTTTCCCTCTGACCAGTTCCTGAGCTGCAGCAATGTTTATTTCCAGCAGGAAGGGAGAAGGTGTAATGATTCCACCTTTTTTTAACAGCCTTTCACTGCGAGGTGGCTCAGGCTCTGCAAGCAGAGCCCTCAGAGAGCAACCTGAGAGCAGTGACTCAAGGTTTTGTCCACAGAAGAGCACACTGTTCTTGCGAGTGAGGAAGGTGGAAAGAGAAGATCTCGTGGATGGTTCTGCTTCCCCCTCAGGAGAACAACTGGAAGGGAAAGCTTAGGTGCAAGATCAATCCTCTGGCAGAACAGCACAAACTCTTCAGCCCCTGGGCTCTGCAGGTTGCCACGTGCTTTTGTCTCCCAGGGGAAGATGCCCTACCTGTCCCTACTACTGTTTTTCAAGGAAGATTTTTCTGAGCCAATCCAATTATATCTCTAAGCATACTTGTTTTTTGGTGTGTTTTTTTTTTTTTTTTTCTGATTTTTTAATTTGTTTCCCTGGCTTTGTTCGTATGAAACATGGCAATGGATTTCACCATCTGTGCTCACCTTTCTGCTTTTCCTCAGAACCAAGATGTGGTCTGAGCTGTTCTTGCAGCTAGGAGGTGCACTCAGTACAGATCCTAATGGGGCTGGAGTCTGGAACAGCTTCATCTGGTGAGATAAAACAGCCTGCACACAAGGAAGCCTTCCCAACTACCCCTTTGCTGACACAAGCATTGGTGAGGGCAAGTCTTTCTTGAAGCCATTCTAAATCCATGAAAAGGAATCATTTTCTAAAGGAAAATGCATTTGTGCTCAAAAATGTCTGTTGGCTTAATGCTTCATTCTGCAGTCAGAGTAGCATTGCTTGTTACACACACCACCTGCCTGGTTGTACAGCCAAACCTTGGGCTGAGCAGCACCTTGAATTGCCTTGCAAACCAATGAGCGCTGATCCTCTTGAAGTCTGGACACTGGAAGAGTGAATCCGTTCTGATGCTGCAGAGGTGGCCTGTGCTGCACGCTTGGTGTGCTCCTCCAGCTGAGGCCACAGCTCTGGCTAACTCTCCAGCTGTGAAAGCTAACTCAGCATCCTTCCCGTGTCATCTCATGAGCCGAGTCCTGCCCCAGGATTGCCTCTGGCTTGAGTTCATCTGTGGGGATAAATCTTCTGACTGGTTTTGAAGTTTAATCTGTGAGCCCATCTGCCTGTTTACCTTCCGTTCATGTCTGGCAAGGCAGCTTGAGGCAGGCAGGCTCTGGCTGTGAGAAGGCAAACTGCTTCCATGTGTGCAGCAAGAGTAAATCATGACTCAAAACCCAGCAACCTGCAGGCTGAGGAAATGGTGAGACAGTCCAGGAGGAAGCTGCAAAGCCTCAGCCATGTCTCACCCTGCAGTATGTTAGCACTGAGCCATTTTCCTTCCAGATTGCTTTCATCCTCTGTCAAATGCAGTCTTCCTCATTTTCTGCTTCAGTCCTCGGGTGCAGGAGAAGGAAATTGATGACTTTTATGTCCTGATGTGTGCAGAAGGCATAGGGCACATCTTAAACATGCAGAAAACTTGAGGAAGCTGGAGCATGCCCTTTCCTGGGAGAGTTTGTCCTACATGGGAAGAATACCTTAGATTTGTCTCCTGTAGCATCTCTTGAGTTCAGAGTGACTTCTTTTCTGTTGGTTATCGCTGCTCAGATTAACCCGCTTCACCCTGTGCAAAAAATTGCTATGTCCTGTGTCCAGAGTGGGGTGAGGGGGAGCCCTGCTGTGGATGTGGTCTGTGCCAGGCAGCTGGTGCTACACCTCCCTGGCAGATGTGGTGGGGAGCTCAATGAGGTTCCTGTGGCACAGCTCCAGGCCTGTGGGCCCCTGTGTCCCCCTGCTGGGGCAGAGGCTCTGTTTCAGCCAGGCCCTCTTGCTCCTTTTGGACTAATGCAAAATGCAGCCTGTAGCATTTGTCTTTTTTAGATTAATAATGTAGTGATTTGGTTAAAAGCACTGGCCTTTTCCTTGGTATATTAATGGAGATTATTAGTGTCAGCTCAAAAGCCATTGTCAGCTATCCTGTCTTATGCTGCAAGTATTGAACAGGAGGGGAGTTTCCAAAATGATGAATAAGAGGCTCTCCAGAACCC
The DNA here is from genome assembly GCA_013398015.1 of Oreocharis arfaki. Classification (NCBI taxonomy): domain Eukaryota; kingdom Metazoa; phylum Chordata; class Aves; order Passeriformes; family Paramythiidae; genus Oreocharis; species Oreocharis arfaki. The sequence goes on from VZRR01008877.1 coordinate 977,961, forward strand.
TGCTTAATTCCAGCAAACTGTTTCAGGGGCAGGAAGTACTGGCAAACTGAATAATTTTTTGTCCTTCAAGCAGTTGTGATTTGATGGTGGTTATAGAGAAATACGATGAAAAGGAGCTTTCTGATAATTCAGCTAGTGTCAGCATTCATTCCCTGAGATGTGGCAAAGTGATCTCTATAGTGCAATTGTCCTTTTTTTGAAAAAAAAAATTAATTCAAGAAATGTCTCTTGAAATCTGTCGTGGGCACAGCTACTGCTTCCATACCATTATGTACTTCCAAATGATCTAGTGTCCTCTTTTCCCTCAGCAAAGGGTGGACTAAAAGCAGAGTTACACTGACACCAGGTAATTAAACTGTAATTGTACCTTCCTAGGCACCAGCCCCACTGCCAGTGTCCCTTTCTGGTGTGCTGCTGGGTGCAGGTTTGATGCAGGGGGAGGAGCACAGTCCCCATCAATTCTGGGGCAGACTGGGAAGCTGGTTGGGTACCACCATCCCATTCTGCATGGTACAAGAATAAGACAGATGGCTGTGAGCTGTGTGTGCTGGCTGGCTCTGTGGTCTGAGCACACATCATTTCATGGCACAGAGAAAGCCTTCAAGACCATGCCACAGCTTGAGGTCCCTCCTTGCATCCCCAAACTTCATTCTTGCACCTTTTCCCTGGCACTGTGACTGCCCCAAGTGCATCACTCCTTTCTGGACCTTCCTGTGTTCCTGCAGCTCCTCCTTTTCTGCTGGTGATGCTGAAAATGTTATCAGTGAAACCCACTGAGCCTTTGTTCCAGGTACAGAAATGTGGTTGTATCTTGGTTATTTTAGAAGCTTAATTTGTAAAACAGCTCAGTACTTTGCTGTGTTCAGTTGAGAGATTTTTTTGCAGCCTAACAAGATGTTCAGTTTAGGTGTTCTTTTTAAAGAGTCCATTTCTGTTAATACTTAGGCTTTCCTTTAGGAGAGCCTGAAAGGGGTTGTAGGGCTGTTACCTGGGCCAGTCACCAAGTGCAGCCTCAGAGAGAGAAGCTCTGTGAGGGCAGGCAGGGCACATGCAGAGCGCCCTGGGGGCAGGCAGAGCCCTGGTCCCTGCCTGCTCCTGTCACAGCGTGGTCTGACAGCAGCGTGGCTTTCCTCTGGTTTGCTGTGTCATTGGAGGCCACCCAAAAAGCAGCAATCCACTGGCCCTGCCCTCACGAAGGGGCAGCTGTGACAGCTCATCGAAATATCTCCCCACATCTGCCAGAGACTCTGGGGACCTTGACAGAAGGAAGGTCTTAGCTGAAAGAATAAAATCCAAATTGAAATGAAATCTAAACCACTGCAGTGATTAGAAAATAATATAGAGTACCATGGTCCCCTGTGGTGCTGGGGTCACCGTGTTTTTTCTGCTCTCCACAGGCAGATTCTCTTCATCCCAGCAGGTCTTTGAGAGCTGCTGAAAACTAAAACAAGCTCTGGGAGATCTGCTGAGTGGACTCCTGACACACTGTAGAGAAACTGTGTTCCTGCCACAGCTCAGTGACATTAACAGGTCTAAAAATGACTGTTCCTGTGAACGAAGTGCTATTGTTCAAAACTGGATTTTTTCCAGGAGGAAAAAGCCTCCTGGAATGGAGAGAGCCATTGCTCCAGAGGGCCCACCCAACTTCTCCCAGCAATTCAAGGACATCTGCTCCCTACTCCAGCTATTTCTGGGCCATCAAGGTATCACAGAATCATAGAACGGCCTGGGATGGAAGGGACCTTTCGGATCATTTAGTCCCACCCCCTATCAGGACACCTTCCACTATCCTTCCACTATCCACTATCTCCGGTTGCTCAGAGCCCCATCCAACCTGGCCTTGAACACTTCCAGGAACGGGGCATGCACAAACTGTTCCAGTGCCTCAACACCCCCACAGTGAACAATTTCTTCCTTATGTTCAAGCCAAATCTCCCCTCTTTCAGTTTAAAACCATTATCCCTGGTCCTGCTGATGTGCCCCAGCTGGTGTCCTGGGAGCTCTTGCCTCCGAGCATGCACAGCTTTGTGGGAGGTTGACTCCCCTCCCACAGTCCACCCTTGGGCTGCCAGGCAGCTCCCCAGCTCCCAGGCAGAGCACGATGTCCAGCCTGGCTGAAGGCTGCTGCAGGAACAACTGGGGTGTGAGTCCGTGTGCCAGGGGTGTGATCTAGTGGCCCCTCAAGGCATCCCACCTGCCATCCTCCAGGGATGCACCCTGCTTAGTCTCTGCAGGTACCAGAGGATGATTTCCCAGGTAAGCCAGAGAGCCTTTTTCAGAACATTTGATGCCTTCACAGAGGGCTACATAGAGTAAGATGCATTTATTTCTGGTTCACAGGTCCCAGGAATCACAAAATGCTTAAAATACAGCATCTTAAGAGGTGTCCTGCAGTTTCTTCTGGCATTTACACATAGTGAAGATTTCATCTGATGCCTTTTATGCTTCAGCTGAAGATAGAAATAAAGTATTTTTCTACTTCTGATAATAAGCAGATGCTCAAAATGTGTTAAGATCCAAGTAAAATAAAAGCAGAAACCAAATATACCAGGCTTCCTTGTCTGTGAGCACTGAAAATGTGCAAGAAATGTAGGGAAAGGCCAGGACTGGTAATTCCGAAAACTGATCACAGGTGCTCTACAAGAGTATGCAAGTCCCCCTCGAGGTGGGTGACTGAAATGGGGATGTGCCCCCTGCTTTCACTGGAGGACCCACACGAAGGAGTCCCAGGCAGGACACCTATGCTAGGATCCTGTCCCAAAGGGATCACACAAATCCTGTGTTCCCTGATGGCTCCCAGGAGCCTAATTTGCCTGTGTGGTGGGATTTGAACTCTGGGATTACACTACCTGTGTACTGGATGGTGGGCTCAGTCCCCTTTTCCTCTTACCTCTACTGGGAACCAGATTGAAAGAGACAGTGCCAAATTTAACCTGGACCTGAGGCTTGCACAGCACAAGGAGTACATTTGGCACATTTTAAGTGGCAGGAACATGAATTTCATTCAACACCCCCATAAGTAAGTTCTGGATCAAATGATATTGCTGCATTTTTCTTACTAAGTCAAAGCAAGATCTTCCTTCAAAGCACCACGTTTCAACACCTCTAATATGACACTTCAATTCTAGTACATGTTCATTTATAAACAGCATTTAGAAATGAGCTCCTAAATATTGACTCTCAAGATGAACTGGTCCCTCTTCCAGAGGCACGGATCAGAAATCAGCAGTTGGTGAGGATCTCCATGCTCTCACTCAGAGCTGATGAGGTGAACCTTCTCCTCCGTGCTTCCCAAGCAGCCAGGCTGCCTCTCCAGCTCCACCACCCTCCACCACCCACCTCTCCCGTGCTGTCTCGCTGTGTGAGGCGTTGTTTTGTCAGTAGCAGTTCTGCTCCAGCTGGGCTCCCAGGATCATGCCTGACATTCTCGTGGTGCGGAACTGGATTCAGCGGCAGTACTCCCGCTCGATGCTTGCCATGAGCTCCTCCTCCGAGTAATCATATAATATTGTGGACTGTCCCAAGGGCTTCTTGCTGCTTTCTGGGCACCTGTCATGGAAGGGAATGAATTATTGGTCTTATGAGAGAGAATCAGGCTCTGAAGACATAAGCAGAGACTTGCTTCATTTTTTTCTGTGAATGGAAAGATTGAGCTGCATGTGGCTCGCTGAGACACAGATACTGTGTCACGTCTAGTTCCCATACCCCACTGGCACACTGCCTGCTGACATTTGCTATCACTTGGCACCAGTTTAGTCTGTGAGTTCATTACAGTACAACCCTTACAATGCTTCAGATCCAGCTCCCAGAACCTTTTCATGAGTTAAGGTTCCAGGCCCAGCTAAAGGACTACGTAATCTTTATGCTACTTTTAAGGTTTTATGCAGAAAGAGATAATTTTGTTTGTATTTTTAAGGGATCTGAGTTTCAACCAAAATGTGAATGCAGCTCCCTCAAACTGCTCTTATGGCTTTTATTTGTTTCCACATCAGCACAGCCCTCCCATGAGTGGGAACCAATGTATGACTCAAAGGGAACAGGTATGGGGTTCATTGGTGTTATCAGAAGTGGTTTATGTTGGGTACAAGAGAAATTTGTCCCTACCTGCATAAAGGAGGAGAGTGAAAATTCTTCTGCAGGCTTTGGCCACTGCACCTCATGCTACCAATTAAGTCTACTTTATCTTGCCCTCCAGGACTCAAGAGAGGAGCCAGCAGCTGACAAGTGAGTGCTCCTCCTTGGCCTTGTAGAGATCTGGGAGGTGAACAAGCCGGGCTGTCAGGCTTGTTGTTTCTGGAAGTTGGAACCCATGGCTCCCTGGAATGGAGGTCATGGTGAACTGCAGGGCTAAGTGGAGAACTGAGCTGGTAAATCCAAACTGCAAAGTGCTCTGCCATGCTATGGCAACCAAGACTTTGTTGGTGAGCACCGACTAATGAAGAACGAGTAAACAAGAAATAAATGTGTGTCAGTTAGTTCACTGCCAAAGAGATTTTCATACACACTAGCATGGCCCCAGATCTGCCCAGACTCACCATACATTAGCTATGGAACTACCATTCCTCTAAAGATGAGATCTACCCCAACCATTGGTCTTGCAGCTGGGATGAATAAAATTCATCCATTAGCATCCTTTAATGAAAAAAACTGAGGACCTGTTTACTACATGAAATCACCAAAACTGCCCCAAAGCAGGTATGTAAATGTAGAATCGGAATTGAAGAAAAGAACCCTGAAATGCTTTTCTAAGGACACTTTGTCCTATAGAGGAGGTGCTTTCATTCTGCTCTCCTTGGGCCAGGGAGCATCCTCAGGGCTCCTCCCACAGGCAGCAGCTGCAGAGTGAGTGGCCACAGTGCAGTGCCACCCTCCCTCTGCTCTGCCCTGCCCTGGCCACGGAGGCTCCTGCCCAGTGCAGCTGCTCTGACAAAGCCGTGTTTAAGCTGTGCCCCCCACGTGTCAGAAATAGTCTGGTGTTTTTCCTGGAGTCACCTGATGGCCAGCTGGTGACACTGGGTCGTGTGCGTGTTCTACCCTTACTTACACTGCACTGCGCCCTTGGCAGCAAGTTCTACTAGCAGCAACTAGGACTCAGCAACTGGACTCTTCTCTTACTCCTTTTATTCGTTTTCCTGCTGAGGGGCTGCAGGGTGTTTGATTCCCACTGCAATAAATAAGACCTGAGAAGAAAGCTACAAGTCCTAGAGCTCAAACCATACAGCAGTATTTGCAAAGCAATAATGGGAAAAGGAAGTGCAGAAATCCAAGTTAAAACACGCGATTTACTGATTTAAACTCCGCGTTGTGACAATCCTCAAACTAATTTTATGTTACGTGATGAATAAGAGGCAGAGCTCCTGGCAGCTTGCTTGCAGGCCCACAGAAGAGCCATTGTTTCTCTTAGCACTTACATAATTTCCCACTGTTAATTATTCTCAATGCTTTGGTTTGCATGGAGAAAATCTCCAGGTAAAAATCGTTGAGACACAGATGTGCTTTTGAAAAAACAAAAGCAGACTCCACTTGCCATGCATACCCCAGAAATGAGAAGAAAAGAGAGGGCTGTGTTTCTTTCAAGAGCAAAGGAAAAGCAAGCTGCTGTTCATACTACTTCTATATTTGTGGCAAAGTTCTGTAACATTTAATACAGGAAAACGGAAATAAAAAATGAGTGCTTTAATGGGGATAAAAGGAGAAACTTCTGCACTCTGAGGACAGCAAGGAGGGGAACAGTGGTTCAACGAATAAGGCTGTGAGTGGTTGCACAGGCTCTGTCCTTGGAGGCTTTTAAGACCCGATGGGGCAAAGCCTGGAGCATTTTGCTTGACTTCACAGCTGATCCAGCTTGGAGCTAGAGCTAGGAGATTGGACTGGAGACCTCCTGAGGCCATCTCAACCTAAACCTCCATCTCAAAGGCACGTTGGTGCAGCTATTTCTGCTGATCCTAGAATTTAGTGAGAGGCTGTGGCAGGGAAATCCCAAGCTCAGAATGTGCACAGGACAAAAGCTGGTGGACCACAAGCCTGCTCCCGTGCTCCTCCAGCTGCTCCAGCAGCAGAGGAGGCACCTTGCTGCTCTCCTCACCACGTGCCAGAGCTGCAGAACCTGGCTTCAAACACATTGAGTCCAGCTGAGGGCTGTTAGACCTTCCAGTCTGGAAAAGAACAGGTCAGTACCTGGAGAGGAAAGATTTCTAAACCCCAGACATCCTGGGAAGGAGAGAAACCTGCGAAGGAGCAAAGCTGAGAGGAGTTAGCTGAAAAGCATACAAGAGGGAATTCGCATTGTGGTAGGACAGCAAGGAAAAAGGCTAGTGCAGCTCCATCAGGATTACTGGGCAGGCTGCTGGGCGCCTCACTGCTAAAGGGTTATTAACGGCTCAGAGGGAGTTTAGAAAGCCGCAATAAAAGTGATTTAAGAGGCTAGAGCAAAGCAATTTAGGAAAGAGGAAAGCAAGAAATGTGCTCCATTTCACCTACAGGCCTCTTGGTGTTTAAAGTTTCTTAAGGGTAGCAGGAATTACGGGTGGCCTTTTTTAAGTGTAAAGACAATGAACTATGCATTGTGGAGAAGGAAATGCAAAGGACAAAATTAGACCAAAAGTGAGCAAAACCACCTTTGAGCAAGATCCCAGAAGTGGGGATGGCTGTCAGTGCCATATCCCTGGTGTCAGGCAGGTGCCTGGGGGAGAGCTGCCTGAGGGCTCCTGTGACAATGGCCCTGATGGGTCACTCAGGTGACAAGCTCCAGGCACAAACCTGAGTTAAGTGGCTGAAAACTAGGTTGGGGGGAATCTAGGCCAGTGGTTTTTATCATTTTGCTGAGGATGGGGAAGTCCAGGGTTAATCATTAAAATGCCTTCTGCAAGACCGAGCAGCTGAAAAATGGGTCAAAACAACGCCCCGGTAACTCTGGCAGTGACACGAGCCCTGGCAGCAATTATAAAATCATTGCTGTGTGCCTGGGCTGTGTCATCCACCCGTGAACTCCCAGCTGCTAGAGAGCAGTTCCCAAAAGATTTTGGGGGAGAGAGGAGGAGAGGTAACAGAGCCCAAGCAGGAGCACATCCAACTGTGTTCCCACGCACATCCAAAGTCTTTACCAGGGGCTGGTTTAGATGCTTGTGTGGTGTCACACGGGCATGCTCCAGGACAGGAGGTGCACACCCACCTCTGTCTCGTGTGACTGCTCTCTTGACAGACACTATTAAATCTCTGTATCTAGTTTTTCTTCTCCTTCCTTGACGTTTACTTCTCCTTTAATTGGCTTTATGGGAATTTCTTCAGTCAGCAACTCTTATCAAGACAAGGCTGACTTCTGCTGTGAGTGTTTACCTAGAATGATTCCAGCCACAGAAACGTGAAGGATGAGACGCCTACGCACGCACAACGACCTCTGTTTCCATGGCTTGATCTAATTTTCTTTGATTTGATGTCTTCAAAATTTTGCTTGGTGCTGGGCCATTTCCAAAAAAATGTTTGCACAGTTCTTGCCAGTAGAAATTGCAACCCTGCTTATCTCAGGCAGTACAGGCACTTCACACATGAGCCATGCTATGGGGCTCTTCAGTGGGGATAAATGTTATCTAACTAAAAATAAGCTCCTGCTCTGTCATCCCAGATCAGAAAACATATTCTGCTCTCTCAAATCTTCCCTCTGCATGTCAAAAAGGGTGGGAGAAAGAAAGCCTTGGCAGGGTGTGAGGGGCCAGTGGGTGCCTGGGGCTGAGGAGCTGCATAGGGGACTGGCAGGGCTGGCTGTGCACCCCAGGAGGAGACTGCTCAGCTGCCATTGTAGCCCAAAGCCCACTGAGGACACTGAAAAGCACAGGAGAGGTTACAGTCCCTGTGAGAGCACCTGTACAAGCCTTGCCATCAGAAGAGCCAAGGGCAGCTGTGTTTTCTGAGCGCTCTGGGAACCAGCAGCCTTGCCAGGTGAGCTCCCTGCAAGCTGGGAGGGAGAGCAGGAGGGGGAGGGCAGACAGCAGCGGGTGCTGGGCTCTGCTGACACATCCACCAGCACTGCTGGGCGTTAGTAGGTCACAGCCCATGGCCAGGATCTGCAGATTAGTCTGCTCTCAAGTGCTGCAGGAGCAGAGGCACAGCCTCTGCGCTTCTGGATGACAGCCAGAGCTTAATGCAGAAGGGAATCACTCTTTAGTGTAAGGAGGTGATACTTCATGACGGTTTTTCAAGCCTGTTCATTTCACCTGGGTTTTTTTAACACTTGTTAAACTGTCCCCATTGCTCTTGGTGCAGGCAGACTCGGAGGCTCACTCTGCTGGGCAGCTTTTGCTTATGGAAAACTTCACAGATTTCTTTTGTTTGGCATCCAGAAGATACCGTGAAAGCAGGGGATACTCACTGATGGTCGACGTTGTTGTTCTCTGGGCCTGGTGGGCTTCTAGCTGACAAAGCCTAGGAGAGAACACAAGACACAGTTACAACACTTTGAAGTCAAAGAGGGTGATTGTTCCCCTCTGCTCTGCTCTGGTGACACCCCATCTGCAGTGCTGCATCCAGCTCTGGGGTCCTCAGCACAGGAAGGACCTGGACCTGCTGGAATGAGTCCTGAGGGGGGGCCATGAAAATGATCAGAGGTGTGGAGCACCGTTCCTGTGAGGACAGGCTGAGATAGTTGGGGTTAGTCAGCCTGGAGAAGAGAAGGTTCTGGGGAAACCTTACTGCAACCTTTCAGTACTTAAAGGAGGCCTAGGAGAAAGGTGGAGAGAGGCTGTTTACAAAACCTGTAGTGACAGAACAATGGCAATGGTTTTAAACTGAAAGAGGGCAGGTTTAGATTAGATCTTAGGAAGAAATTCTTACTTCGAGGGTGGTGAGGCACTGGAACAGGTTGCCCAGAAAAGCTGCGGCTGCCTCATCCCTGGCAAGGCCAGGCTGGATGAGCAATCTGGTCTCGCTGAAGATGTCCTTGCCCATGATGGGGGGTTGGAACTAGCTGATCTTCAAAGCTCCCTTTCAACTCAAACCATTATTTCTTTCTATCTCTGTCTATAGTGGGCTACATGCCCTGATTTAAACCCCATGCCCTGGTTTAAACCCCCAACCAACCTCTGTGGAGACAATACAGGTACAAGAGACTCTCCTTTACTAGCCCTGTTCTGCCAGTTCTGTTTCAGCACTCAGGGCAGCTGGGTGGCTGCAGGATACAGAACCGAAACCCCTGAATGCTGACTTGTTAAACCTCCCAGTTTTCCATCAATGCCACCAGCTGCAGTCACCAGTATGAAAACACCTGCTGAAGGAGGAAGTCACTGCAACATCAACCCAATTTGCACCTGACAAAGATGTTTCCCGGAAAAATCATCCATCTGGAGTGAAACATCCATCTTCCCTATGCTGGAATTCACAGGCTTTTAATGGGATACCTGGGGAGCAACCGAAGTCAAACCTAATGGTATTTAAAATGGGGGCAGTGATGGCACCCTCCATCCCCAGCTGTGCCAGTAATAAAATGAACCCTCTGCAGCCAGATGAATATAACTCTCATATTTTTCTACCTTTTCACTATACTCTTACGGGGAAAGGGAGTGGGACAGGGACATGGCTTTGCATAAAACTAGCCCCATCTTGGCTTGTCATTATTTTTTCTGAGGTGCAGTCCTAAAGCTGGTGGGCCTCCTTCATACAAGCTTTCCTGAATCTCACAACAACACTAACAAGTTAAACAGGTAGCACCAAAACAGGGCCCTCCAGAAAAGAGAAATGAAAAGCTGTTCCCTCAGTGTGGAAATGAGGAAAATATTTTTCTGTACAAGAAAAAAAGGAAGCAAAGGAACCAGGGAGAAGTGTGGAAAAGCTTGCAATGCAGAGCCATCGCCTGTTCCTCTGCTGTGTTTCTGCAGGGCTGGATGGAATCAAGCGATTCCTCAGTAAGATCAGGTATATGCTCTTGGAACAGCTCAAACCTGTGCTGCCTCAAGGTCATGCACGGGACTCATGCTAGCAAGTGTGGGAGCTATGGAGGGGCAATCCCACTACAGGCACTGCTGGTACAACAGTGATGGCTTCATACACAGTTTTGCGCCAATTTAAATGTGCTGGTAGTGGTCAGGCTTGTACGTGCCATCTGCTGGGTAGGAACATCCACCTGGGTGTCTGCAGTCATGGCATGGCACCTGATTTTAATTTGCAAGGAGGGATTTTCACTATAGACTTTCCTCAGCTGCTTCTCATGGGGATGAACAGGAGCTGAGGTTTAAACACCTTGATCTCAGACACTGCTAGGCAGACAGAGAGATGCTTGGCAGCAAGCTGCTCAGTTCTTCCCTGCCTCTTGTAAGGGCTTTGTGCTGCATGTGCTTTGGCTCCCATGCTTCAGCAGGTGAGGAGAGTTGCAGCAAGGACACCTCTCTCACTGCACTGAGAGACATCTCTTCCAGATGAGCCCTCAGTAGTTTCCATTTCAGGAGCTGGGAAAGGTAGCTGTCATCCACAGTATTTCACATCCTAGCTGCCTGCTTAAAATGACAATAGATGTTGCCAGTCTCTCGTAGAGTTTTAGTGTAATACCTGTCAAAAGGCATTCCACATCCTTTCAGAAGAGTCCCTGCTCTTTGGCAACACTGTTTTCTCTAGAAGAGCCTGAACTACTCTAGGAACAGCTTCTGGGTCCAAGCGGAGGCAAGGGGATGAGAGAAAGCTGACAGTGAGGTAACACAGTTCTCTCCTGGTTATTTAGGACTGTTTCTTGGCAATCTCCCACAAGCAAGAAGAGCAAGAAGCAGTGCCAGGAGAACAGCATGCTGAGCTCCGACAGCTGATGTCTCCTGGGATTGCATCCCACAACGCAGCTCCTCATCCATCATCCACTGGACTACTGCTGCCACCCGAGTTTCCTTCCACCAGGCAAAGAACATTATTCATCCTCAGCACCAAGGGAAATACAGTTCTTGAGGAGTGCTTTGATGATGTTCTTCCCACAGTGAGAACCCAGCTTCCAGTACTTCGGCACAAAGGATGGGTTTGGATCATTTTAGGGAGGGGTTTGGATTGTACAGTTGATTGTCTGTTTTTTCTTCCCTTGTGGCTGACTCCTCCATATTACGAGCTGTACGTGTTGTGTGGGTGGAAGACAGAATTAATTAGTCATCAGGATAGAGCCACTCTGGTTAGCAAAATCTGCTTCTCTGTGCAAAACCTGCTCCCACCTTTTCTAAGGGATCTGTCAGCAACAATGCTTATTTCCCAAGAGAATGTGGAACTGGCACAGGTAGCTCTCTACCGGCATTTCATCCACTGCGTGAATCAAAAATGGTGGCAAGTAAAAACAAAAGGCACCTCCAGCCTCTGCCTTTCCCGGCCATCAGAGTCTCGGTGCTTTGAGAGCTGCTCCCAATTCCTGCGGGCAAAGGACTCCCGGCTCGGCGGTGCCCGGGTGACACCGTGTGCCGGGCAGCAGGCAGGGTGTGCAGCACCGGCTGCCCTGGGCTGTGAGACACAATAAAAACTGACCCCACCCAGCCGGCTCGGGATTGCTGTAACGTGTGTGTTGCAACTTCAGCAGATAATTAGTATTAGACCTTTATGTGGGTTAGGATGATGTGCATGTCAGGACACTTTAATATTATGGGTTCCTATCCTACAGCTAAATAAGTAATTGCTGGCCTGGTTGGCCTGTGCCCTGTTAAGAGATAAATGAAGTCAGCTTCTTCTTTCTGCAGCTTGCAGTCATCTTTTTATTACTCATCTAGACCGTGGCGTGTCTCCTCGTTTTCCATCCTATTCTCAGCATAGGCATCTTGTGCTGAGGTCTGCTGTGCCACAAAGGCCCACATCACCCCCTCCTCTAAGTTTAAAGGCTATTAAGCTCACCCAGCATGTATCCACATTTAATTTAATGTCATGACATGTGAGGTGGAATGGTTTTGACAGTCATTGCACACACAGTTCAGCCATCCTCTAGGGCAGCAGCTCCTGGGAGCAAGGCAGAGTGGAGAGCTGGAAGCAAGAGCTATTTCTCTCTGCTGCGTGCATGAACCAGAACTCCTGGAGTGCAGCTTCCCACTCCCCCCAATCCAGTGCAAGTTCCTCATGGCCCTCCAGTCCTCACCTACCACCTCTGTCAGCTCCAGCAGCTGTGAGTGAGCTGGGTGAGAACACCCTTCCCTGGGACCTTCCACAGGGTGATGTGGAGCCATGTACCTTCGGAGGCTCTAGAACTGCTCCCAACCTGCACTGAAACCAGTCAGCTACAGTCTTGACTATTAACATTGTCTCCAAAACTGGGAGGCCAAATCCAAGCTCTCTTTGAGATGGTCCCTGTGCGGGCCCCTGAGCCATGCCCCAAGCATTATTTGGGAGACTACGAGCTGGTCCTGACCAAAAATCATGCCAGCTCAGTGGGGCAGGCTGTCACAGCCCAGTGCCAGGCAGCTGCTATGGTACAGTTTACCAGTACAGATACAGCCCTGGATGCAGTAGAGATACAGGCCCTGAGTGCAGCTCAGGTGCAACTCACGTGCAAGGCAGCCTGGTGAGTGATTGAGCCATGTAAAATACCTACATGGAGCAGTATGGTCTCTGCCAGTGCTGGTCCACTGGGTGTGGTTTAACATAGCAGCGTTTCTGAAAAATGTAAACCAGTGCCTCCTTTCCAGCCTCTGCTCCTCCCAAATCCCTCTTCACAAACACCCCGCGAATGGGACCAGGGGACGGGTCTGAGCTGAAACGCCAACCTGCTGCTGTGGCAGGGAGGGAGGGCATCAGCTGGAGAGCCCTGCAGGTGCAGTCTGCAGCAGAGTGTGGAGGGCTGAGCTGGTACCACAGCAGGGCAGCAGCCTCCAGCGACACCAGCACAGGACTGGGGGCCGAGCCAGTCAGCACTGCTGGATTGGCCTCTCCAACCCGCAGCCACCTATTGCTGGCAAAAAAACCTGGCTTACCTAAGGTGCCAGTAGGTACCACACATGACGTATGGCCCCAGCTGCACCTCAGGCAAAGCACTCACTCCCAGGCAAAGCACTCCCAGCTTTGCTCCGGTCTGCAGCAACATCCTCTGGCCAGCCAAGGAATTAAGAGCAGGCTGTGGACGGGAAGTGGGCAGGGATGCAAGGAGTTCCCACGCTTCTCCTCTCCTGCCAACTAAAACACCAGCTCCCAGCTATTCTGCGCATGCCCTGGGCTTACTTTTTAGATCACAAATAGTTTCCAGGGCAAAAGCAACCCATGCTCTGCCAAGCGAAGGGGGGGAGTTGTGGAAAATAGCTAGTCAGCAGTTTTCCAAGTCCAGGTGCAACACAGCTGTGCTGGAAGGGTGATGCTGGCTGAGGGGACAGCACAGCTCACTGCTTCTGTGCTCTAGTGAAGTTTCAGGTGCTTTTAACAAGACAATGAACATAACGGGGGAGAGAGAGAGAGAGAGAGACCTCTAACTCAGCAACCACCAGATCTACAACTGGACATTAACTGCACAATCTGAAATAATCTGATTTTGGGAAGCTCAAGGAGTCCCATATGTTCAGCTGGAAATTACATTTTCTGAAGGCCCCAGGCTCCCTATGAAAGTGTGGCACAATGTCTTGACTCAAGGGTATTTTTGCCTATTAACACAACCAGGAAGAAAATGCTGAAATAAACTGCTAACAACGTGGAATTAGAAAGATCAAATTTCTGTTTGAGGGAAGCACATTTTAACAAGAGTAGAAAAATAAACCTGAGTTCCTGTGAGAAACTAATGGGGCATGATATTTAATGTCCCTTCAGGACCCTTATGTGTTTGCAGCCAGGACCAGCCAGCCACGAGGTGACGCTGTGCCACATCAGTCTGCAGAAAAAACATCTGTCTGAAAAAAATCAGGCAAAGCTTTGAAGACTTGGGTGTTTTAAAAGTATATGATAGTCCCACTAGAAGTTGGTGAATACACCCTCTACCTGTTACTCCTGTGCTGCAGCCAAAATCACATCGCTTATTGAAATCACATCCCGTCTCCAGTCAGGAGGAACGATGGTGCCATGGAAAAAGCTGTTAAAACCAAGACTCTTAACATGTCTGCATTATTCCTCTGTTTCAGGAAACCAGTGGGGAAATGCCTGAGGCCACAGCCTCTGCCCTGGCTTCCACCAAGAGCTGCCACCCCTGCTCTGTGCTGCAGCAGCACCTGCAAAACCTCAACTATATTTTTCTGTCTTGAGCAAAGAAACAAGGAAAAGCATGTAAAACCATATGGAATTGAGAGCAAAGCTGAAAATGGATGTTTGATGCTGACAAGAGGTGTTGGGGTCTGCTCTAGGCCACATCCAGGTTTCCCATCAGGATTTGGTTCCAGCCTGCTGCTGTGATACACTTTCACCCTTGCTCCCAAGCACTATTTGAATATAACAGAGGTGGCTCAAGCCCTTAAATGCAGGTACATTCCCCTCCACCAGCCCTTGTCACCTGGCCTGACTGTCCACCAGCACTGCCAGCTTGCTGCTGGATGGCAAACTGTGTCAGGGCTCAGGGGTGAAACACAACCTTGATGCACATCATCCCCAGGAGAAACCCAGCCGTGACAGCAGAAAGATGAGTCCTGCTTGAAATTCTGCTCTCTTTAACTGGTGTCCAAGGTTTCTTCTGCTTCCAGAATCTGCTCCTCAAGGGGCTATTTCTCATCAGACTTTCCTACTGTAATAACTCCTTGTTGCTTTATCTCCTCCTGCCTCACCTCTCCCCCATTAACTCTGTTGAATTAACTCATCCTTTCTTCTCTGAAATTTCTTTACTTATCCTCTGATTTGCACAGCTGAACAGGGCAAAGAAAGCAACTTCCTGCCACAAGAAAGAAACTACAATGACTTGAGAAGCTGGCAAGACTGAGAGAAATTGCCCTCAAAACTTCTAGCGAGGTACTAGTGATGCAATGAAGCTGACATCCCTTTCCAGAAGTCTCCTCCACCAGCTTCTTGGGAAGGGTGGGGCTGCAGTTTGCACAACAACCTCAAAGACTAGACTGGACCCAGTAAACAACCAAAACCTCGTGCTGCAAACAGTTTCCTCCCTCCTTTTCACAGGCTAGTGACTTTTTAGGCCTCAAGGAGTCAGAACAGTAAGCCCATGACTACTGCCTCTGCCATCTTGGGTTCAGGTAAATAAAGTGCTACCAAGAAATGCTTCAAGTTTGCCCTGAAACTACCTGAGACTTCTCTTGTATGTCTTTTAAATCTTTGAAAAATACTTGTAGTTCTCTGCTGTTTCTGTCTGGGTGCAACCACAGCTGTGAATTTCCTCCCGAACAAGAGGCAGCAGCAGCAGCTGGACCAGGAGACACACAGGATGCTCAGCATCACTGCTGCCTCACTGGTTGCACAGCTGTGGGCTGCACCCACTTGCCCTCACTGGATGACCACGGCCCCACATGCCTGCTCCAGGCTGAGTTTTGAGGACCCTCATGGACATCTCTGCGCTGCAAAGCTTGACAGCGTTGCCACCCTGGGTCTGCACCACAACTTGGCGTGCCTGAGGTGATGCTACAGATTCCTCACCGTAATTTCTGCCAGAGAGGGAAGTCTGAAGCAGGGAGTGCGGCATGGTGACCCCACTACCCCAAGGGCCACATCTTAAATTCCTCAGCCTCTACAGTTTGCTCCTTGTCATTAGTTCACTGGTATTTACTGCTGTAGTGGACTGTCTCTACTGATACTAGAAAACAAAGATAAGGGCAGCTCCACCGCCTTTCTAATATGTTTTTACCCAGAATATACACTGCTTCAGAATAGAGCTGGAATATTCCTTTATGCATAGGAACACTCACAGCTTCTATAATTACTATTTTTAAAGATCCAGCCATGATATCCACATGTGGAAAAAGAGGGAAAATGAACACCAGCAGCCTCTATTCCTGTAAGTAAAGATAAATGGGAGAAGTCAGGAGGATTCCTCATAAATGAGAGTCCCTCAGAGGAGAAAGCAGTGCTGGAGTGAGCTCAGTTCATTCTGCAGGAGGGTCTGCAGTTTAAAGAGCAAGGAAAAAAATATGTCAATACAAGATTTCTATTTTCTTTTCTTCCATTTCCAAACCTTACTTCCTTTAAGGTTTTTCTTTAAAACCTGTCTAAATAAAGGGTTCTCATACGGAACCCTGCCAAGTTTCCCATAGGAAAGTTTATTTTGTATTAAAGTAATCCTTAACCCATGGATGTGCAGTTCAGTGATGGAAATGACACACTTCTGAAGAGCAAAAATGAGGCATGCAAGGCAGAATGCTCCTGGGTCCTAAATATTTCTTTCGTTTTTTTACTTTATTACTTTATTCTGACAACTTTTGTGTATCTGTGGAGAGCAGTGTTTATCTAACAAACAGCACACAACTTCCAAAGCCAAGCTAAGATGAAAGATGTTGGTGATTTTTGGCCTCATCATCAGCTGATATATATGCTGCTGTTAGTCTTGGATTGGAAAAAAAGCCCAAAAGACGTATCTCAACTCCCTCGGAGGCAAATCCACTATTTGTCAAACTGAAAGAGACTGAAAGGTACCTGTAGGAAGAGCCAGACTGCAGTTGCAGCGGACTGGGAAACGTTAAAGGGCAGCTTTATGTTCACATTTTTAAACTTCTGTTTACAAGCCTGACCCAGGGAAAACCAGGAGCCGAACTTTATAAAGCCGAGCTATTTTCACAACTCAGGAAAAGAAACTTCCAGTAGCACCTGGAGACTGGAGAACAGGACGGCTCCTGTCGGGACCGTGTTTCCCTTGCACCGGAGACTGAAAGCGCAAAGAGAGCAAGCAGCAAAGAGAAAACGCAAAGAGAGCATCGAGCCCGGCTCGCAGCGAAGATCAAAAGAATTTAACGCCGTTGGTGTGCGGAGGAAGCCACGGCCGCGGCGGGTGGCGCCGGCTGCGGCAGGGCTGCGCCGGGGACACCCGGGCTGGGCTGG
>VZRR01008877.1:995001-1018257 GCA_013398015.1 Oreocharis arfaki
CTCCGGGAGCCTTTCGGGGGGAGAATCCCACCCCGGAGCGCCCCAGGGCCGGAGGAGGGAGCCGGCGGCGCAGGGGAGGGCTGCGCGGCTGTCTCTGATCGCGGGTTTGGGCAGGCTGCCGCGCTCCCCCGTCTCTTCCAAAACTTTCCAGCCCAGCCCGCTGGCTCGGGCCTCCCCAGCACGAGATCCTTACGTACATCTCCCGGAGCTGGGGGGAGGACATTGTCATCCTGGGGGACCATGCAGCAGGAGCAGCACTCCTGCGCTACTGAACTCAAGCACACCTCTCGCAGGCGGGTCTTGCAGACCCTTGGAAAACACCCCAGCCCGGGGAATGCCCTGTAGGTCAGGTTTGTGGCACTGAATGGCGGTTCTGGCCATGTTCCTGCAGTTTCAGGGAAGCCCCCGTGCAAAGCATGAGCCAGCCGGGCACCCCCTTGGCCCATGCCCACAGATGGAGTCACTCTGCTTCCCGACAGCTGTCGAGCCTGTGGAACTGATCCCCCAACCCTCCTCGACTGCTCTTTGCTTCCCGCAGTACATATTTGCACAATTGTTGGACAGTGGAAGATTATATATATTAAAGGCAAGGCTGTCATTCCCGCCAGGGAGGGAGAGCAGGGGAGCACAGTGGCTGCTTGGTGTCCAGCCCGTTCTGCCTCCCTTCCTTCTAAACCAGAGGCTTTTAAGGCAGAAGGTGCAGAGGTGTAATTCCTCTTGCTGCTCCTCTGCGCTGGCTGCCATGACTGCACCTGCCAGACGTTCATTCTGCTGGTTCTTCCTAAACCACTGAGCTAAAGCCCAAGAGTTTGTAATGGAGGAGCTGGAGGAGAGAAGGCAACGAGTGGTCAGATCTTTGCCAGAAAGATGAGCTCATAGCAATGGGGCATGTAAGAAAGATGGGGATAGACGTTTTACTGGAGCATTTATTGAGAGGACAAGGAATAAGTCCCTTTTTAAACTAAAAGAGGGCAGATTTAGACTAGATGTAAAGAAAAGATTTTTTTTTTTTAACAAAAAGTTACAATGAGGGTGGTGAAGCACTGGCACAGGTTGCCCGGAGAGGTGGTAGATGCCCCATCCCTGGAAACATTCAAAGTCAGATGGACGGGGCTCTGAGTGACTGGGTCTAGTGGAATGGCAGGGGGTTGAACTAGATGACCTTTAAAAGTCCCTTCCCACACAAACTGTGACTGAGAAGGATGTTCTGTTGGAAGAGTAGATCATCTGGGAGCATGGGGGTGTGGTGCCACATGCAGAGCCCTGGGTCCAGAGCCAGGGTAGTCACAAAGAAGTTGTTTTGGATCTGAGACAGGTTTTGGAGAAATGAGAAGTGATGAGGCCTGGTTGCTGAGGAGGAGATGGTGAAACTGAATATGGGATTAAATAGCCCCAAACAAAATGTCCCAAGGGAACGGGCTCTGCAAGCATCAGAGACAGAAATTGTTTTCAGCAAGAAGTGAGCAAATTCCTCCTTCTCCATCCCTGCAGGCTGCCTCTGGAGGAGTGGAGCCTCCCGGAAAGTTTCCTGGCTGCCCCCATGGAAATAGTTCATTCCAGGACAGTTCCTCAGATTCACTTGGAAGCAATGCTGGCTCCATAAACCAGCTGTCAAAACGAGCCAAACGCCTTGTGTTTTGAAGCAGATCACTGCTGGAGCCAGGAAAGTGTTTGAGCAGCAGTGACCTCAAATGCTGCTGTGGTTTAGCAGTGACACTGAAGGACTCTGAGGCCCTTCAGTGATATTTCCCTGCTCCTAAAGGACTGCTGAGAATTAAAGAGAAAATTTTCCAAAAGAGAAAGGCCTGATAAGTACATGACTTACTTATCAGGCCTTTCAAAAAAAATCAAATTGGCAAATTCCTCTTTATGATGGCCTGATGGCTGTTAAGACCATTTCCCAGCAGGGCCAGGGGATAATATCTTGGCTGATCTTTGAGAGCAAGGGTGGAAGTCTGTAATGCAAGTGCCAAATATGGCATGTGGATCAATTTTGCATGGCAGCCAGCCAGACCAACAAGGAGCCAGAAGCCTTCACATCAAAAGCACAGTGTTAGGGAGCCAGTGGTGCTGGCTCCTGGCTTCTCCCAGATCCTGTGGGAGCCCAGGAGCTCTTCTGGACAGTGATGCTGGAGTTACATGGTAGATGGTCTCTTCCGACTCCTGCTATGCTGGCACCCTCAGCCTCTGCTTTGGGAAAGAAAAGGATGTATGCTGCGGATGCCCTCTGTTGAACAGCACTCTTCAATCATGCCTTCTAATAAAAGATTTAATTATAGAGAGATAAATGCATGCATGCATATACACACACATTTATACTTGTACGTATCAATGTCTAAGTCTTTCTAAAGTATCAGATTTATTTGAGGTACGTGGGATTATTTTAAGATTACCATTCTCTATTGAAGCCACTAGCACTGATTTACCCTGCTGTAGAATTTGACTGGACTTTTGTGAGCAAAGGCCAAAGTGGAGTTGAGGCATGCAATTGCCAAGACAAAATGTGACTTTCAGATCTTATCTTCGGATTGCCCACTCCCCAAGTATGAGACTAAACCATACTGTTACCTCATACCTCACTCTACCTCGTGCCATATCTCATCCTATACACAGACTGCAGGTAGGACTGTCACTCTTCTCTCTCCTGATAGTCTTTCATCTGTGAAGAGAAAGGGCATGTGAAAAATTGCAGCCAGCTCCAGCAACATTTTTTTCCCCTATCTTCTCCCCAGTCCATGGTTGCTGTGGGATGATCTCACAGACTCTATGCTCCACCTCACGTTAACCTCAAAGTGAGACCCCATAGTTCAGACTTGTTCTCTGTTAAAGCCAAGGAACTGTTGTTCTGTGATGCAGAGCCTGAGCTTTTTGCTTCCTCAGATCTTTGCTCTCTGTCTTCAACCCCTGGAGCAACCCTCTGGCCACAGGACAGATCTCCATGGCTGTAGCCAGTGCAAGGGCCAGCCCAGCCCAGCCCAATCCGGTCCTTGCACTGGGCAGCGTTGGTGCAAGGCGGGGATGGGGAGGATGGAAGAGCATACTGTGTCCCACAGACACGTTCCCCTGGCAGGGAGAACACCCTGAGAAGGTCTCAGCACCAGCATTTGGGAGGGGTGTTGTGCTGGGCTGTGTTGCTGTTCTTCTGGTGAGCTGTGATGGGCAGCTGCAGCACTACCAGGAGTCATGATGGGAGCACCAGAGAGCCAAACACTTGAGGAGTTTCCTTGATGGGTAGAGTAACAGGCTCCCTCTGATAGAATAATCAAAATAGAACCTGGGGAGCTGTGTTTTTCCAGGCGTTTGTTCTCACCAGAAATTTTCTAGGCTATTTGCAGTTAGTTCACTGAAGGAGCTTATGTTGTAACAATAAATATCACACCACATGTGTTTAGATTTTGTTTTCTTTCCTAATACTTGGTGTGTTTTCAGGAAGTCTTCGACAGAGATAGATACAGTCTCTTGTCATAACAGTTCCGGAAAACCTATGAGGGGTTTTCTGTGGTCACCTGTATTGACAACAAAAAGGATTAAAATTCAAAGTTAAAATACATAATATCAGAAGGCATCTCTCCCTCTTGCTTGCTGACTGAAAGGGTGATTTCTTCCATGTTTTCCAGGCATCCCTTACAGGGTATCCACTTCCCTGGAATGTAGCATAGGGAGATGCTGCCTCTTCCTGGCTGTCCTCCACAATGGCGCAGATGCTGGGTGACCACTGCCAGGATGTGGACACTCCTGCCTTGCACCCTGAGGACACCATGGCATGTTTGGAGAGAGCCTGGAGATCTTGGTACAGATTTTTACTGTGGATTTGTTAGAAGCAGCCCAGTGAATGTCCATCAGAAGGTTGTTTAGATTTAAAACTAGCTTAGACAGCTTTTGTGATGCTCTAAGTAGAAAATAGTAAGATTTGGTCTCTATGCAACAAGTAGGAAAACCTTCATCTTCCCCACTGCAAATTGTTGGATTAGCGTTACCCTTCAGTGAACAAGTTTATATATTAATCTGCCTTTCTAACATTAACCTGTGTGTAGCAAAGGCAATGTGTACCTTCCTCAAAGCACAGCCAACATCCATCACTTGGTTTTCCAGATATTTTCCTGGATATCATCTTTACTTGGGTTTTTCTACAGTTCTGACCTAAAACCTTCTGCAAAATTAATTTCTAACGTTGACAGTTCTTCAGCTATTTGCTTTGATGCAGAGACCTTATGTCTGGTGGGCCTGAGCTACGTCCTGACCTGATGTGCTGTGAAATTCAGTGGATGGAAAAAGCTGGGCTTGAGAAAGAGCACAGAGCCAGCATTGTGTGCCTGAGGACCCAAAGGGAGAGTGGGAGGAGGAAATTGGCTTTGCCTCCACAAGTTCTCCAGAGAACAAATAACTGCAAGAGAGAGGCCACTGAGATGCAGAGAAGAAAAGTCCAAGAGGCTGAGTTGGAAGGTGATGATTAGGAGTTAGTGTTCCTAAACCTGCTTCGTCTCTGCTGTTTCTCAAGGTGCTGCCTCACACTCAACATACCTTTCCCAGCTGAGATGAGCTGGAAAGGTGGGTGCTTCACAGCAGGGGAGACCAATTCCCTGACTGAAGAACCATCCTTCAGCAGCTTGGGGCCAGGATGCTGTGGGGAAACCACAGCTGGAGGAGAGAGGGAGGTTGCCCCTGTGTAATTAATGGAGCTAGGCTTTGGCCCAAGGCTGGAGTTTGACTCATCTAATTCACAAAAAACCTGCTGAGAACAGATGTTTAAATATAAAAGCATATTTTTTAGGAGTGTCCTTTCAACATGTCTTGGATTTTACTGCAACCTAAGCATTGCCAGTAAACACTTCTTTTCTCCACGCTTCCCACAATTCAAGGGAAGGGCTCTGCTTTGTTCAAAAACACAGGAATAAGGACCCAGCCCAGCAAAGAGTTGCCTTTCATGTCTCTCACCATGCTGTCTTCCTGAAGTGTTTCCTCTGGGAGCATGGAGGGCTCAGGCCATGGGAGTGCTTCCACCAGCAGCAGCTGCAGCCTGCTCCTGCCCAAGCATCAGAGAGGCAGCTGTGCCACAGCTGGAGTATGGCAGTATGTCCTGCGTGAGCAGCTTGTGTGCTCATAGGACAGCCCTTTCTTTTGAGTCCTTCTGTGAGTCTCAGACTATGGCCAGATGAGGAAAAAGGCCAAAATCACTGTCACCTGCAGTGGCAGGGGGGGACGCTCCACAGCAGGTGAGACACAGCACCATGCAGATGAGCTGGTGTCCACCTGGTAGTGCTGTGTTCCCACCAGTGACTTACAACTCAAGCTGCAAATTCCAGTCAGTGACCACAGTATGGATGCAGTTACCAAAATGGGGACGACTCAAGCGTCATGTTCTCACATCATCAGTAGCATGAATGCCACCCCTGGCTCCCTTCAGCCCCTTTGAGTTTGTCCCAGCTTGCTTCTTTCAATTCTGACTCCCAACCCCAGCATATCTCCAAAGAGGGGTATGTGTGGACTCCACACCCCTGCTCCATCCGCAGGGCTCTGCTCTCCTTCAGAGAGCCCTGCTGGGCGTCCTGCTGAGGGTCCCCAGACACGTCCTTCTCCTCTCTTTGTCCTGGTATTCACAGTGGGACTTTGTGGGTGGCCCTTAGAGATGGCTGCCTCTAACTGTGCTGGGTAAACACCAGAGTGTAAGGAAGCAGGAGAGCTCTGCAGAGATCCCGTGGGTGTGTGAAGCTAATCAACCAGAGATGAACTTCCCCCTCCTGCAGAAACTTTGTTCTTGTTCCAGTTTTGTGAAGATTGTTTCTCATCCTCAATGAGGACAGGGTTGAAGTTTCTGAAGACTGGCTGACCTCCCAGTGTTAGGGAATGACAGGCTGGCATTCCCAGTGTTTGGCAGGCTAGAGGATTTCAGCCATGGCACTAAATCCCAGACTTCAGCAGAGTTACAGGTGCTGCTGGGCTTGGACCTCAGCAGACCTGCACAAGCCTGGGGTGACACCAGGCAGGGTGTTGGGAAGCAGGCAGGTGACAGGCCTGGCTTTGTGTGGCAGAAACTGCTTTGCTGCCTGGACAGCACCCAGTTCTCCTGTGGCTTCTGCGCTGTCCCAGCCTGGAAGAAGACAAGGGGCTACAGCAGCACTTCCCCTTGCTGCCTGCCCAGCACAGACCTGGGGATGCTTTGTCCAGAGAGCAAAAGGCATCTGGCATTGCTGTTGGTCCCCTTTGCCAAGTTGAGCTATTGCAGATGTCCCTGACCAGGGACACCTCTTCTCCGACACCTGCATCTTTGCTTTCTGTTCCAGCCTGAGAGCCTGGAGCCCTGCAAGAGAGGCGGCGGGGAGGTCAAGGGCAAATGTGAACTCTTGTGACTTGAGACACTGTTAGGTTGGTTGATCTCCAGCTCTGCACCCTTCATCACCACCAAAGGGGGACTCCTGTTATTAAATAAACACTCTGCTCTGTGGAGCCAGGACCAAGCCCTGGTTGCGCTGGGAAGCCTGACAGAGAGGGACCACCAAATATAGATGCAACCAAACTGGTTTAACTGGCACAGAGGAAGAAAATAGCTGAGGTTAATGCCTTACCAGTAAGTAATAAAACTGACCTAGTATTCAGACATATATCTGAGTTATGGGAGCTGGCAGGGTTGTCCCCTAACAGCTGGGCTGTACTGACAGCCCCTCTGCCCCTAGCCCACTTCAGGCTTGAGCTACATCCATGCCTCACAGATGACCGGGGATAAAGACATGCATTTGGGTAATGTTGGGTTTTATGGCACAGGCCATGGAATAACTTCTTTATGGCTGTACTGAGATCCTGCCCGGTGCCTCCACGGTATGCATGACCTATCCTGGTGCTAGCAAACCTGTGTCTCCTAACCAGCCCCAGAGACAAAGCAGGTTTGTTACAAAGATCTCTGAAGCTGGCCTGTAATAGAGCATATCCCGTCTCCTGGATGGAGTGGAGGTGGGACCAGAGCTGGGTGGCCTGAGAGAGAGGCAGGGCAGGACTTCCCAGGGATTTATCTGCAAAGGGTAGAGTCAACAGGATCAGATCACTTGTGAAGAGACTTTCCTTTCATCTCTGTCTTTAATGTGCAAAAATGTGTGCTTTTACTTTAGAGGAAGCCTTTGCATTCTTCTAGTTGAAAGAACTTGAACAATTTTTGGTATTTCACATCTGAAGGGATTAATGGCAACAAAGTTTTTAAAAGCACTTCCTTTATAAAAAAGTTCACCTGTACAGCATGTAGCTAATGTACAATGTACCTTTCAGTGTGTAGTTAAAAATGTCAAGCTGTGCTTTTCCAGAAGGCAGGCCTGAATCCCAGGAATTGGCATTGCTTTCACCTTTGTGCTGGTGGGAATTATAGAGGAAGGAGGAGACACAGGATTGTTCCCTTGAACTCCCCAGAAATATGGGTCACACATCCAAGGGTTTGGGTATTGTAAACTCAGTGACTGCATCTCTTTTGAGAGGCAAATCTGCAAACACAGAGTAGTTTCACTAGGAATGGAGATGGGCAAATTGGTTCTGCTGTCAAAGAAGATTTTTTCTTTTCCAGCTCATGGAGGAGCAGAGACTTCCGCAAACTGAATGTCCACATGGGAAAACAGAACCATTTGAGATGTCCCAGAGATGTCACCCCTGGAAGGTCTCTAGTCCGACCCTCTGCTCAGCGCAGGGCCAGCCAGATAGGGCTGCTCAGGGTCTTGTCCACATTTGAGTATCTCCAAAGATGGAGAATCCACATCCTGTCTGGGAAGCTTGCTCCAGTGCCTGACCACATTCACAGTAAAAACCCATTTCCTTTGTTCCAGTGTGTGGCTGTTGCCTCTTGTCCTGTTGCTGAGCTCCTCTGAGAAGAGTCATGAATGTTGTGATTGAGTAGAGCACTGACACCAGCCTATGACTGGAATAAGAATCATAGAATAAATCATAAAATCCTCCCGAGTTGGAAGGGACCAATGAGGATCACCGAGTCCAACTCTGGGATTGTTTGGGCTATCAAATTCCACCTAGAGAGGAGAGTGTACTTTTGCTAATGTGCCTGCAGCCAGTCTGCACAGGGGGAAAGCAGCACACGGCCCTGCTCCTGATCAGTAGAAACAACGGAGCTCAGTGGTGATGCTTTCCCACAGATGCTACTGAAATGCTCAGGTTCTCTGCTCAGGATTACTCCCAATACTCATCTGTGTGACCAGATCCAGCAGTTATTATTCTCTGAAAATGTCCATCTTTTCCTTGGCCTCCACTGGTGATGGGGAGGTCAGCTTCACCCTCAGCTCTCAGACTGGAGACTGGTATGATGAGAATGGAGCTGCAGAGAGGTGGCCAGGCTGGGTCATGTGGCCCCTGGTCATAGAGAAGCCCTGCCCAGCCTTATTTACACACACAGATGGACCCTCTGAATCTTCTCTGGAGCTGATGGAAAGTTGGAGGTAGATATACATGTGTGTATATTATAGACTTAGCAGATTTGTCACCTATGTGTGGATGAAGATTGAAAACCCAAGCAGAACTGGGGAGATGGGGGTATTTTATGGGGGCAGACTATGGGGATCAGAGATGCTCTGCATAGAAAAATAATTTAAAACAAAATGATGGGATCTGTCACATGATGTACTCATTACCTTTAATCTCACATGTGAGTTTCTACTGCCATTACTCTGATTTTCTGTAGGCCTGAGCTGTTTATTACCATGACCCTAGTAATGACCTTAAATAACCCTTTATGTCCTTGATTTTAAATATCCGTGTACAATACCACCTGGACATCATCTCTGGAAAAATCTTTCCTTTTCTTCCTCTAGGGCTCTTGTCCCTGTTTAGCCAGCTCCAGGATGTCATGAAATGTCAGCAACACTTCAGCAAGGCATGTTTTCAAAACACAGGGTGAAATTCCCAGAAGAAGGAGGTCAAGTGCCTCAGGTATTTCTAGGTATTAGCACTCAAATACCATCTGACAGTGATCAAATGGAAACATGGTTTTGTCCAGGAGATAGCAAAACATGTATCTGCTGAGGGCCTTTAATGACCTTCATTAACAGACCATATGGAAGCTCATTGTCACATCTGCTCAGGTGCCTTGGGCCCAAGAGAGACCAGTGCCTCACCCTGCAGTCAGTGACACATTGCAGCGAAGTCTCAGCTCAGGTCTCACAGTGAACAGCAGAGCTTTGGCAGCTCTCTTGACCTATCCTGAAAAATATATTGGGTTTAACGCAGAGGGCACCAATTCATCTGCATTTCCTCCAGTCTTGTGTTCACATAGCCACATGAAGCAGGCTTGTTTTCAATGAAGGCAAAACATTTTTTTTTTCTAATTTTTTTTCTTTTTTTAGTGGTGGGGTAAATAGTGCTCCCTGCATCAGAGACAGTTAGTTAAAGCAAGTTGGTTTAATGTCACTGAGTCATGAGCAAGTAAAACTTTTGCCTACTACCTGCTTCTTCTGAGACATGTCCAGGCATCTGTAAGACACAAGTGTGCTTATGTGGCATAACAGATTGCTTAATAGCAAGGAATTTTTTTTTCTGAGTTTTGTGAAGTGCCCCTTACACAAATAGGGTATCAAAGTCCTGGAGACACTGCTGTAGTATGTGACCCTAATTATGACAAAATGAAACTGTAAACATGTGGCTTCCCTGTGAAAGTGTTGTGTAACCTCTGTAACCTTCAGTTAATGAAGCTTTCCCGCCCCTCTTGGAGTGGATGTGGTTACCTCCTCTCTAAGGGCCAAGCAGAGAGTGCAGAGATGCTTTGTTGGCTGGTATAAACACTTCCATCATCCCCACAGAACTTAATGCTAAATATCGTGCTAATGTGGGTAAGTCTTGGTTTTGAAGTAACTTATTTAATTAAAAAGTTTGTGTGGGTTTGTGGGTTTTTTTTCTATTAGAACTGCAGTTACAAAGGCTGTGGAAGAGGCTGCCTTCATTTTCCTTTTTGGCAATGTGCTGCACAACTGACTGGAGAGACATCAGATTGTGCCTTACAGAGGCCCAGAGTGGTGATTGCTAGTGGATGTCCACGGTGTTGCTGCAGGAGCACTCACTGAGGTGCAGTTACAGGCAGAGTAATTGTGTCTCCTCTAAATGCACATGGTTAGTGGATTTAACTGCAAAGCTTCCAAAGCCTGTGTATAACAGAGCAGTGTCAGTGTGGGCTTTGTGCTATCATGAAATGGCTTTCCACAGAGCAAGGCAAGGGTTTATGAATCGCTGGCCCTCACAAACCAAGTGGCCCCAGCCTGCTGGAATAATAAAGATGTAAGAAAAGTGGAGTGCCAGGCATAGCTGCACTATTTCTAGCAAGACAGTGCTCCAAGCAAGAGATGGAAAGGTGAGGATTTAATTGCAAAGTGCTAACGCCAAAGCAGGCTGCAATTTTTTTCCCAGCCTGAGTGGTTTGTAGGGTGCTGAAAATGAATGTGGCCATTAGCATGCTAACTGCTGCTGTTGCATCTTCAGGATCTTGTTTGACACCTTGGTGTAATAAGGATGGAAATAATAAATTGCGTGCTATAAAGCCTTGTGCTGGACTCCCTTTGTGCTGAGGGTGGCTCATTTCCCATAAGGCAGTGAAATGCCATGCTGCCTTTAGCTGAGTCAGTCCCCACATCATAAAGAGCCTTTGCTCAGCAGTTGGCAGTGATTCAGAAGCTGTTGGGTTGGATGCAGCAGATCTCCATGTTCCCTTCTGAAGTGAGGTGTCCCCAAAGGATGCTTATCTTAGAGGTCTGAGCCTCAGCCTGTTGTGACAATAGGTTTAGTTAATTTCTGAAGATCTGTTGAAACAGTATGAAGGCTCTTGGGGTCTGTGGAAAACATATAATGGGAACCATTGGCAGTGGGTGTCTGCCTTGGAGTGAGAAGATCAGATTTTATTCTTCATTCTGCTGTTAACCTGCTCTGTGACTGAATTTATCTTTCATTTTTCAGGTACGTGCTCCTTGTACCTAAACTCGGCACCCAGCAGAGGGAGTCCTGCTGTGCCCGCTGAAGACAGGGTTTAAGTTGTGCAGCTCCTGGCCACTCCGAGGTCTGAGAAGTGGCCACGCCCCGACACTGGTGTTTGGGGGATGCACCCCATGCTAGACCACACACAAAGTACAGGCAGAACACGCCAAGCACCAGGCCCTCCTCTGCACTTGTGTCCATCCCTCTGTGTCCGAGTGGTGATGCCTCCTGCACCCATCTGAGAGGAACTTTCTCATCCCTGGGTCACTCTCTGGTGTGACTGGCATGGAGTGCCCTCCTCCAGCATCGCAGCTGGATGCTGGGGCTAAGAGAAGCAGCCTCAGTCACTGTCTTTGCTTGCTTTTTGCAGTGTTTCTAGCTCTCCATGGCAGGAGCAAACCAAACAGGCCATAATCTGAATGATCTGCCACCTACTGAGATGGAGAAGTCCTGGACCGAAACCCGCAGCTCAGCACAGGGGAGCACCACCACATTCCTGCAGTGCTTTGGATGCCTCTGCAGAAGGATTGCTTAAAACCCTGTAATCCATTAACACTGGCTGCTTTAATATTGCACCAAAGTTACCTTGGTTTCATTAGCTAGAAGAGTCATGCAATGACTTTTAGAGTGTATTGCTTTTACAGATGTATCCTTAAATTGTCATTTAAGACATAAGGGGAACAAAGACCTTTTTAAGGTTGCATTCAATAACGTTTTATAAAGGAGAGCTAAATTTATATCACCTGGTGAGATGTTAAATTCTCAGTCCTTTCATTTTTTATTTAATTTTCTTAAGCTTTTTTGGTAATATTCAGGTTTCTATATGGATTTCTGATGTGGCTATTTCATAGACTTTATTTTAAATACTATTAATCACACCAAACCAACATCTTAGGAATCTACATTATATTACAAACACAAGCTGGCATTGACAGGCATCTTACTGAATATTTTGATTGCTTTTCATCTAGTTTCATTTTAAAAATGGGGAAAAGGAAAAGTCTGGTCTTTTAAAATAGTTGTATGATGGCTTATTCCTGTTAGTTTTGACTACTGATTACAGGCATTTCTAAGCAAGCTGTTGCCCTCTTGGAATCTCAATGTACTTAATTTTCATCTTATCATAAGTGAGCCTTTTAACCCTTAAATACCCGAGCCTGCTAATGAATGCATGTAGGATCGGGATTTGCACATGGTCTCAGCTAAGGGGGATCACAAAGAAGGACTCTTCACAACATGGAGGGTAACTGTAGCATTTGAGGTCTGATTAGAGGAGAAGGAAGATATGATTTCTTCTTCTCTTTCCTCTTATTTCCACCAATGTTTGTTTTATACTGTTTTCAGAAGAGCTTCCCATAAAGAGGTTATTTGAGTTTGAAATGAAGCTTCTGTTAGCTCACCAGAGAAAGCTTTCTCCCAGCTTTGTTTAACATGGATTAGACTCAAAAGCAGACATTGGAAGGCATTTTAAGTAGAATAATAATCATCTTGAAAGGATCATGAGTGAAAAACTCTCCACCATGCCCCTGGTGAATAAATCAGCCATTTAATGCTTAATAGAGACCAGGAAGCTTTTCTGGATTAGAAACATGGGGATTTTTTCCAGCTCATTGCCTGGAGGCTAATTTGATTTTAGGTCTAAGAAACCCAGCAAAACCCCCCAACTTCACCATGGTTTTTCTTTTGCTAAACCCAAACTGTCAGGAGTCTTTTTTTGTCTTACAATGCTAAATGTAAAACAACCCTAACTGGTTGTAGAATGTTTTAAGAAATTGAACTGGCTCGAGCTAACAGTGAGAAGCTGTCTGAAAATATGTTCATAAAACGTCACTGAAGGGGGCCTGTGAAAAGGAGATAACACAGAGCAAGGAAACATTTGTACAATTTGGTGACAGAAGCCACTGTTTTCTGTTACCTCAGTAGATGGTGATTTTTATGAGCACCTCTCAAACATAAGTATCTAATGTGTCACCTTTTAGAGTTATGAGTAGACCCCAGGAGTGCATCCAGCAGTGCTTTCATCTCTCACACTACACAGTTCAAAACACAGATGGACGTGGAAATGTGTTACTGCTTCAGTCAATATCAGGCACTGAGGGAGGATGAAAACCTGACAGTGACTGTGGTGCATGTCTGAGAAACCCACTGCTTACCACCAGGACTGATGTCACCCAGGATGTCTCTTGCACAGCACTGTCCCTGACACACAGCCTGAATTACATCCAGGAGCTTAAAAGAGGGGATGGAGAGGGTTGACCAGTTCAGCAGCATTTCCTTTTGCATAACTCTGTCCTCCCTGCCAGGTCCTGGTCCCCTGGGATTTAACACCACTGCTGACTGCTTTTGTTGAGTGATTTGGCTGTGGCCACCCAGTTTTGAAGGCTGTTCGCCTCTGTGCTACTTGTAACCCCTGAGGATGCTGTGGTTGCAGCCTGGGGAGTGGCAGGAGATCAAGGATGAGACTCAGTTTGCAAGGTTGCTCCTCAGCCTTGCCAACTGGAGATCTGTGCCAGAGCCCCTGAGGGGCTGGCTGCTGCTTCTGTGCTGGGTGCAGAATTCCCAGCCCACGGGACATGCCATTGCCTGGCACTTCAGAAGGAGCTCCGAGGTTTGCAGCCTGCCTGTGTAGGTTTTGGTGTGTTGCACGCACAGGCTGCGTGCAAGCAGAGCATCACTGTGCGCCTGGTGCAGCAGGGATGCTCCTCCTCCTGCCTCAGCAGCAACAGGCAGGGCTGCTTTTAGCCCCTGCCCTAAATTTAGCTGGCTCAGAGGAGTTAACAGCCAGAGGGGTGGTGCTGCAGCATTTTCTCACATCTCACCTCACCACCTCTGGAAGTTAGCAATGCTTTGTTCCCAGCTCTCACCTCCACTTGCCAAGCTGTAGATTGCAGGGGGACTGCACTTCACCCACTGAAGTCTAGGCTCACACCATGAAATTAGAATCAAAAGCCCCAGCTGACTCTGGAGGCTAAGAGCTGTGGAGAGAGGTGTCGACGTCTGCGCTGTGCCCCTTGAGGCCTGGACCTTGGTCAAGGCAGGCAGCTAAATGCTTTTTTTGGTTTGACAGCAGGGTAGTGGTTACTCTTTACACCACCAGGTACTTGTATAAATGCCCTGTTGCTAAATATGTCTGGTTTTGCTCTATTTCTGTTCAGCCTCATCAGAGCAGATGATAGCTGCTCACCTCTCTCCACAGTCAATGGGAGCAGAGCCAGCTTAGCCCCACTGAGAGGTAATAAACTTCTGAGCCGTGCTTGCCAGGTAAGCTCAATATAGCTTTCTTCTCTATTTAACAAAACTTTTCATGATTTATGGCTGCACTCCATTGGACTGATTTGAAAATTGAAGCAGTTGTGGGTCTATGTTCCTCACAATCCCTGACATCTTCCCCTTTCATTAGTGCTTCCATATGAAACCAGTGTGAGCACATTAGGAAAAGGCGTTGCGAAAAGCCACATTTTCCTCCTGGCAATGGTGGGAGCAGGAAATGCTTGGCCAGAAGTTAGAGTGTATTTTTCCCTAATCTACTGTAGGAGACAACAAGGGCTCGTGGCTCTCATCTGATGATCATTCCTCTCAGCATTTAAATGTCCATGTGAATAACATTTTTTTGGTGGTTAAGTAATTCCTGGTGATGACAGGCACCTAGGAAAACAGTGATGACCTTAATTCCTTCTGCTTTCTTCCCATGGCACAACTTTCTCTGTTTTTAAGGTTATTGCTATAGATTATTGGCAGGGTATTGAGAGGTGTTTTGTGGAAGCAGTGTGATGGAAGCAGCCCTGCAGTGCCTCTTCCCAGGTGGTGTGGCTGAAGTCTGCTCAGCTTGGCTAGCAAGTTGCTTTCTTCCAAGGGCACAGCTTTCTCTGGGTTTTAGGATTATTGGCCCATCAGCTGGGAAAAGAGGAGGAGGTGATATGGAGAATGGAAACCTGAATGTAGTGGGGGGTGAATTTAACCCAGTGCCTGTCTCCACCTCTGGTATTTCCTTTGCGAAGTGTTTTGATAACTGCCAGCACAAGGTAGGGAGACTGTATTCTGTTCAGGGTAGGGCAGCTGCTGGCAGGAGCTTGGGCCGTTTTAATGCTATTTCTAAGAAAAAAAGGCACCAGAGTGCATGAATTTCAGGAAGACCAGAAGGAAAAAGGAAAAGAGCTCTGGTCTCTTCTACTCCTGCTCCCCTCTTTGTGTGTGTCTGGTCTGCTAATCTGTGTGAAGTCTCGTTCCCATTCAGGCAGTGCCCAGAGAATGCCAAAAAGGATTGTGGCTTTGTTGGACTGGCTTACAGAGTCCAAACAGCACAGATCCTCTGTACCCTCTCTCCTCTCCCCTGTGCAGCCTTGCTGTTCTGAGCTCTGTGCTTGTGCTCATTAACTTTGCAGCTGAGCATTCATGAGCTCTATAGAGAGGAGGTGATAGGACAGCAGCTGTGTAGCAGTCTCATCCCTTTTCTGGACAGTGACCCAAGGATCCTGCCCAGGTTATCATGTGCCAGCATTCTCCCTGCCTGGAGCTGGAGACATCAGGTCTCATCATAAGGCATGTGTAGGTGCCAGGACCGCAGCCAGGGAAGGGATGTCTCACACGTGGGGTACTTGGTGCTTTCCAAAGCTGCTTTGACGTGGGATCTGTGTTGAGCTGGGACAACTGGGCTCTGGATCTGGGGCAATTGTGGAAAATGAGAATGGAAGTGGCTGAGGAAAGCTGGTACTGAAAGCTCACACATGAACTTCAGGGCCAAGGTGGGGAGGGAGCAGGATCCCAGTGGAAAGAGGGTGCAGATTTCCTTGTCCTGAGCAATTCATGTGGCAGCACTGGGGAAAAGGGGATAGATGGGAACTTAAAGCTAACACAAAAAAATAAAGAAGAGATGGGGACAGTCACAGGGAAGGCAACTATTGTAGAAAATTGAATATGGATATGCAGTTCTGCAATGCAGTGTAGGCAGAAAATGATCATGTAATGCCTTGCTGTCTCTGTCTGTGATTGATCTAGGATGGTTACAAAATGGAAGCTTTTCCAATTCCTGCTAGGAAGCAAACACCAGTAGTAATTCGGCTGCAGAAATGTATCTGTTAAAAAATAAAATAATGCCTCTTTTTCCCCAAGGGCTGGTGTGGGAAAGGAGAAAAGGGAGTGGATCTGTTTAAGGGTTTTAAAAGGAAGAGAGTATGGAAAATGCTATATCCTTTAAAGGAATTATTTGTCTCAGCTTCACTGAAAATGCTAGAGGTCACTGAAGCCCCAAGAGGGAGATGTGGCAATATGTGGTGGAGCAGGTAAGGTGGGGCTCTCTTGGTAAGAGACTTGTTGTCTCCTGTTTTATAAGGTTTTTTTTTCCCTGATGGAGTTACATGAGACCAGAGTGTTTTGCTGCAACAAAATATCAGTGATTGATTTATTTATTGATGTATTCAGTGTTAAAACTTTATCTTGAAGATTCTTTTTTCCCCCCTTTCTTCAGCTGTGTGTGCCAATAGGTATGGCTGGGGAGAAGCTCTTGGCGTGCCCTTGAGCTTCCTGGGTAATGAAAGAGCATCTTGATGGATGCCAGATAGAAGGACTAATAAAATAATATATCCTAATCCTTTTATGCTCAGCAAAACTTGACAGTAACTGCTGACTAAAACATAGTGTGCCTGAATAAAACTGTCATGTGAAATCTTGAAATCATGACTGGGAATTGAGGAATCTGCCATGTGTCCAGAAAAGCTGTCCAATGCATAATTACCCCTGGTGGGAAATACTTTCTCTCTGAACTCCATGTTCTGGTGACTGTTCAAATCTGTAAGACCTTATGCCTTTTTTCCCCACTGGCTGATTACAGCCATGCTTGGTTGGGGTGGTTACCTGGCTGCTCCCCAGCTTGCTCTCCCAGCAGTGAACAGGACAGCTTCCTCCAACATCTTGCTCCAGGGCAGGTTTGTAATCCTCTGGTGTGCCCTGGAGCTGTCTTCTGAACGGCTTCCACATTGTCAACACCCTTTCCACCATTTGCTGATGGGACTGGGCACGGGGAGTGGGTTTGGGTTGAGATAATGACAATGCATTTAGACATCCAGACAACTCATATTGGACGGCTTGATTTGGTTGCCTAAATTATATATATTTGTGCCATTTGAGAGGTTCTGGGGGGCCTAGATGTGTGGCTGGCAGGAGTGGCACAGGAGATCTGAAAGTCCCCAAGGGCTCAGTGAGGTCAGGCAGGATGTTTTAGAATGTCTCAGGTACCCTCAGTGCCTGCACACCCCACCCATGAGCAGACACCTGCCTTTGGGTGGCTGAATCTTGAGCTGAGCCCTGCTGGTGCTGCCCCATGAACCCTGTCCCACACAGTGCAGGAGGGAAGCAGTCATGCCCCCAGCTGCAATCCCTCTGCCAATGGAGCAGAGGATCTGGTTTGCTCTCTTGACCATGGGTTAGCCTGGGAAGCTGCTGGTAGAGCTGCTATGAATCACCATCCAGGAGCCCCTCTCTGCAGGGCCAGTCCAGCATTTCACAAATGTGATCTTCAGTTTTCTTCCCTAGTGCGTGATCCTGCATTTGCTTTCATTAATACCAAGGACAAGTTACTTTTACACACATTCACTACCCACCACATCTACCACATAAAACTTTGCAGGCACCGCAGGACACTGAGCTGGTAATGACATGCCCCTGCAGTGACTTTCTAAAATCTATCAGCCAGTTTTAATCCTCTCAGTGCCACAAAGCAGTGAATCAAATGCACCCTAAAAAAGTGAGGGATTTTTTTTATCAGCCTGACTGTCCTGCCAAAAGGATAATGGATGACAATCTTTGTTTCAGTCACCCCTTACACCCCATTACATTTAATATCAGACCTGCATCAATTTAACTGCCTGTGGTTATCCCTTTGAATGCAAGTGCAACATAAGCCCAATTTTCTGTGTTTTCATGGTCTCCTAAGTGCTGTGGGCACCTGCCTCTCTCTAGTTTTCTAATTTCCATCTTCTCTCTTTTTTTCCCCTGGTTACAATTCCCATGGTCAATTACTGCCTTCATATGTAGGTGTATTCCTAGCTCATCCTTCACTTACTTGGATGTATTTGGGATCTTTTCTACTGCTGCCTGTTTGTGCACAGGGACTGACCAGGTAAACAATCCCTTGCACCTTCTCCTATCACCATGGGGTCCCTGCTAGACCCCACAATGAAAATGCCATGGCAGAACAACAGGAGAGGGCATGGAAAGAGCTGGCTTTTCCCAGTCCATTCTTTAGCAAAATTGTAATTGAATCCTGACAAATCCTTTTCATCCTGTGCAGGGAAGTCTGTGGCAGATGCCACCAGAAAAATATGCAATGATAAGTCTCCCTGTTTTCTCTGCCCTGCTGGATGAGTGCAAATGTCATGGGCATCTGGAGCAGAAAAGGGCTAAGATGCTGTATTGTCCCAAAGGTGGGAAGCAGCATCCTTTCTCAGTCTTTTCATGACAATCTTGACTAGGTGGTTTCTTAGGATAGGAATACCAGAAGTCTGGTAGTAGGAGGTATCCACTTTGTTGAAGATAATCTGCATTTTCCAGGGGGGGAAAAAACTGTCTCTTCTGGGGAAGAAAAGGTCATTGGAAGAAGATAGAGCAGGGATGGGGAATTCATAGGAGTTCCTTGCAGGTGAGTAAGGTTTGGGTGATAACCAAACTGCCCACTGCTTACCCAGTTAAAGATAAATGATTCAAAGTCCTGCCTTTGTCTCCTCAGTTACTGACTTTCATGGTTTGAGGCTGGTTTTCTTTGGAACCATTTGGAAGTACAGTGGGGCTCCTGGCTGCCTTGCTAAGATGGGCAAGGTTGTCTTCTGGGACAAGAGGGAAAGGGTGGCTCAGACCACTGTGTGTATATGGTAGCAATGAGATGTCTCAGAAATGCTGCTGTGCAACAGCCCTGCTCAACATAAACAACATGGCCTGCCCAGAAACGAAGGGCCTGGGGCTGCATCCTCCAACAGGCAGTTTTGGATGAGCAAGTGCTGAGGAATGTGACCCTCGGGAAAGTTCACTGCTCTGTGGTAACCGACAAGCTGCTAGACTGGAACTTGTAGTTGTCCATATGTGGCAAGAGATCAGCCACTGTCTCCATGACCAGAGCACAGGAACTGAGACCAAAACCTGATTGATGCAAGTCAGTGGTGGGCCAAAAAGCTGCAGCCATTGCCTTCTACTGCTGCAGGAAACAAGGAGGTGGTGCTACCAGTCAGGAAAAGTGACAATCTTCTTGAGCACAGGTATGAATGCAATGTTGGGCCTTGCTACTCCAGCTCCACAGTGTGCTCAGAGATCCTGAGGAAGGCACCAGAATCAGTGCTGCTCTGTGTATTACTGACTGCCCATGGCCAGCAAGTGCAGCTGCTTGGAAAGCTTCATTTTTTCAGCTCTTGGAAAGCTTTTAATGCTGCATCATCTACCTGGCACTTGTGGGACTATGCCTGCAGCACTGTGCCCATGAACAGCAAAGAAACAACATGTCCAATTACACCATTAAAATACCATATGTGGTCATATATTATCTGCAGACTTTGTCCTGAGAGTTGTAAATGTTGAGTAAGGACCTTGAATAGGCGAGAACTACAGTTTTAAAAAAATTCAAGACACTGAGGATGTTAACCCTGTGAGGGCTTTGCTTTCCAACAGCTTATTATCTTCGAAGAGGCGGATTTTCAGGTAAGCAGGTGGCTACTGATGGTGCAACAAATGAATGGGCTGCATTGGCAAATGGGATACCCAGCCAGAATCATGCTAATGAAGACTTGTTTTGTTCTGCTCTAGATTTCTCAGTGAAACAGCCTGTTGAAGTGCCTTGGCCCTGCAGTTCAGTTTCTGCAGTTGTAAATCCTGGCGTAAGTGGAGGGCGACCACCTCTAAACAGGCAGACAGCTATTGGGGAAAATCATTCAAATTTTTGAAGTTTTGGTCTGAGTCCCTATGGTTCAGATCGGTTCTGGAATAATGTGGAGCATTCTTCTTCTCAGCACAGGTGGGTGAGGAAATGCTGAGGCCTACCTTCAAACCTGCTGGAGAAAATGGAGGCCATTGAGACCAACACTCACCATCTTGGAGATGTTGGCTGATGGCCTCTCCTGCTCACCTACCCTGCCTCAGCTTATATTTAGAGTTCTTAGATTCCTTTGTGCTGCACATGGAACTCAGACCAAAGCAGGGGCCCTCGAGCATGGTGCTCTATACAAATATCAACCCTTCCAGACTGAGTAGTGGGTTAGGATTTCAGGATTTGGCATGGATGAATGTGGCTGGATGAGACCATGCGAACAAATCAGGGGAAAACCAGCAGCAAACACTGAGTCCTCAGCTAGTGATGAGTCAGTTCTCCTCACTGACTTTCATCAGACCAGTTGCTGCAGTGGTGGGAGGCAGGCAGCAACCTGGCAGTCAGCAGCCTGTCTATCTGCTCTGTAGGCAATCTGCATTAGAATGAAGAAAACCAATCCTTTTGAGTAAGGAGAACCCTGCCCTGAGCATTACCAGCAGGTAGGTGAGCTGAGAGCCATGGCAGTAGCCATCCTGAGGAAGCAGATGTGTGATGGGGACCTGAGGGCTGGGGGCTGTAAGCTGTGCCTGGTGGGACAGGGCTTTGCCATGCTGGCACTGAAGGTATCACAACAGCAGTGGCTGGGACAGAGGCTGTTGCTGAGCTCCACGTGCAGCTGATGAGAATGTCAGGGTCTGGGTGGAGCTGTGTGCTGGGACCCCAGCATGGGGGCCTGGGGGGCACCTGTGTGAACAGGGCGGTTACACAACACCCCATACCCCACACCCACCTCACCCAGACGCCCCAGGCTGCTCTTACTTCCACCTTTCTGAGTGTGTGAATTCCTGCAAACAAAGAAGGCGAGAAACCAATACAAGTCTGGGGCTGTTTTTTTTGAACACACAGTACTGAGAACTAGTGGCCAGAAGCTATCAGCATCAGGGCAGAGCATTCTTTCACACGTCCAAAGAGAGGGCAGGAGCTAAGCTAGCTGACATCCCTGGTGTGATGCTGAGCATTTCACAGCAGGGCAGTAGCCTACTGCCTCCAACCCAGCTCTGCCAAAGAAGCTGCCGCGAAAATGCTGGTCCCAACATGCAGTTGCCTTGTGGAGAAAAATGTACATGAAGGAGGAACAAATGCAGTTGGGCTAAACTGCTGTAATTGGAAAATTCAGCATGGACACTCATTTTAAAATACCATTTTGTGGCAGCTACAGCAGCACAGAGTTGCAACATGCTACCTCACAGACCCTCTCTGTGCTCTCCCTGGAGCTTTACTTTCCTTGCAGAGCCATCATCCTCGGGACAAGGCTTTGATGCCCTGCCATGGGCTTCTGAGAACAGGAGCTGGACTGCAGAGATAGCACAGCTATTGCATTGTGACAGCCCTTGGAGCAGGGCCTGGGGTGGCTTTGGGGGTTCTTCATTGGGGTGGGAGGGTAAATGAGTTTGGGTGGGATGGGGAGGGTGTTGCTCTAGCTCTCTGCCAACTCCCCCAGCAGCTGTAGAGGTGGCAGGAGATAAGAGGGTGTTACATGGACACTTGTAAGCCTTTTGAGAGGTGCCTGGTACTCCTGCCTCTGGGACCAGCTTCCTGGGACAG
This sequence comes from Oreocharis arfaki, assembly GCA_013398015.1. Classification (NCBI taxonomy): domain Eukaryota; kingdom Metazoa; phylum Chordata; class Aves; order Passeriformes; family Paramythiidae; genus Oreocharis; species Oreocharis arfaki. The sequence goes on from VZRR01008877.1 coordinate 1,016,549, forward strand.
AGCAGGAACGTGTTTGTGCTTGTCCAGGCTGCCTACTAGGATGGGGTTTTGTGGTGCTCCCTCTCCAGGGATGGAGATGTATATTTAGGTTTGTATATTGGGATGCATATTTAGCACAGAAAGTTGCACAGAACATCTGGGTGGGTGTCTGCACCAGTCTGATGTCCTAAATAGGACCAAGAAAAACCACAAGCCTAATGTCTCTGCTGGCCATTTCTGATAACATCCCAGCTGAGGAGAGCTCAGAGCCAAATTTGTGACTTTGACACTGACCTGCTAAAATGAATAATTGATTTGAATTTACTGTGTCAGAGGTGGTGCTGGAGGGGAGTACTTTTGTTTTTCTTCCAAGTCTGCAGCAGTAAATTTAACATAGTACCATGATATAGTTGTGCCGCTCTCCTGTTTTACCTGCCTCTTCTCCAGCCAAACACAGTGCAGTGCTGGGCCATGAACACGCTCAGGTGACAGGGACCAGTGCAGGCCATTCCACATCCCATGTGACTGAAGAGCCTTTAAGTCTCATGGAGCTCCTGATTTCATTAAAACTGCTTCAGGGAAAACATTTTAGTTGACAGAAGCAGATCCCTTGTGGAGTTGGATGAGGAAAACGATGTTGCAATTTAATTAATAAAAAATAAATGCTGACTTTTAAAAATTATGAATATTTAGCTCTTCTTCATAGCTGTGTTCTCCTTTCCTTGTGCTGTTTATTTAAAGCACATGAAACTGGGTGGCACACAGTCAGTTTCTCCAGGAAGCCAATTTCTGCCTCCAAATGCAGGAATGTGGAATCTCTATCCAAATTCAGGGATCAGTGTTGAAAGTGAAAATGAATGGGTAAGCAGGAGGGACCAGAAAGGAAAAGGGGAAATCAAGGCAAAGTGGCATTTCTAGATCTGTGCCCCAAGCCCAGGTTACGTTCTCGTATCCAGAAACGAGTTTTGGGCTTTTCCATCGCAGCCGAGTCTTTGCCAAACAGGCGTACGATGCGGGTCCCGCGCTCGGACCGCTCAGTGCGGGAGCGGGGCCGGGACGTGCCGCGCTCTCCCGCCTCGTCCGCGCGCCGCTGGCGCCAAAGCGAGGGGCGGGTCTCTTCCTCCCGCCGCCGCCATCACAATGGGAGGCGGGGCCCCGCCCGCGGCACCAGCCAATGGGAGCGCGGGGGCGGGCGGCGGTGGGCGTGGCGAGCGCTGTGAGTGGCCAGCCGGCCGTTCTGGCGCCAACTTCGAAGGGGATATAAAGAGGCGGCGCGGGAATTCTTATATCCTGCCGCTCGTCCCGCCACTGCTGCGCTGCTGCTGCCGCCGCCGCCGCTGCTGTTTCAGCCATGCTGTCCGCCCGCGCCCCGCTCGCCGCCCGCCACGACCAGCCCCGGGTTTCGCCCAAGAAAAACCAGTTTCTTATGAAGAGCCTGTCGCCCATAATGGGCCTGGCGCTGAGCGACAAGGAGAACACGGTGAGCGCCCTACCGCCCCCCCGCCCCGTCCCGCCCGGCAGCGCTGCAGTGCGCTCACCCTGCCCCTCTCTCCCTGCAGCCCCCCGCGCTCAGCAGCGCCCGTGTCCTGGCCAGTAAGGCGGCCCGCAAGATCTTCCAGGAAAGCGACGAGAATCTGGTGAGTGTAGAACGCCCCGCCTTGTCCTGTTCCCCGGAAGCTCCTGCAACCCCCGCTCCGCTCTTGTCTTCCCATCGGTGGTCTCTCCTTTCT